>WOGN01001023.1:0-20830 GCA_015342105.1 Leptinotarsa texana | reverse complement strand
GAAGGGAGTTATAATGTTGCTCAGCTCATTGACATAAATAATAAATAAAAGTGGCCCCAGGGCAGATCCTTGGGGTACACCATGATTCATTTCCTTGAAATCCGATGTACTATTATTGAAACGAACTGCCTGAAATCGATTTTTTAGGTGAGATTCAAAAAGTGAAAATGCAAATCCTGTCATTCCATAAATATATAATTTTTTCAGTAGAATATCATGATCGACACAGTCGAAGGATTTCGAATGGTCGCACAACTTGATAGCTTCCGTTGTTCAAGGCTCTCGACTATGCCACTGATTATATCCATTACCGCTGTTGTGGTTGAGCTACCAGCTCTAAAACCAAACTGCGAGTCACTAAAATATCTGTCAGTTTCGAAATAATTTGCTAATGTTTGTTTCAGAATGTTTTCAATGATCTTGGAAAAAATGCAAATGATGGATATCGGACGATAGTTTTCAATCAGTGAAGCATCTCCTTTTTTGTATAAAGAAATAACCTCCGAAACTTTGAAAATATCTGGAAAAATTCCTGTCATAAATATAAGAATAATAAGCTCTGTTAACGGTATCAGAATTATATCTGATGTTTCTTCAATGATTCTACTATTTAAGTCGTGAACGTCAATGCATGAAGAATTATTCAAGGATTTTATGGTGTCATCAACTTCAGGGTGGTAACTGGAAGTGGAAAGAAAGAAGATGAAAGTGCTGAACGAATCTTTGTTCTTTTCAAAATTGATAACTTGCCAGCTAGCTTTGGACTTGTTTTCCGCGAAACGAATGTAATAATCATATGCATATTTTTTGCACTTTTTATATTTTTTTACATATACCTTCTTCAATAGTTTATAAACTCTTATGTCATCGGGGTTTTCTCTTCATATACTATTTTGGATAGCAATCCTCTAAATGATATCTGATTCATTTCCAGTACGAATGTTTGGAGTACATACAGAAAAGTTAAAAATACTTTTTGTATAATTCAATTTTCATATGAAAATATTTGTTTTGAAAGTATTTTCTCTTTCAAGTCATTTATAATTGAATGTCGATATGAAAATAGTTGTTTCAAATAAGTTTTCATGTCAGAATATGTCGGAAATTCATTCATTTGCATGATCTACATGTCGTGAAGAAACTATTTTGGAATCAATTGCTTTTTTCCTCATTTTGGAAGATTCTCACATTTTTTACTATGGAGATGGAAAGTAGAAAGCCAAAACCATTTTTTTCAAAAAATTGATCTCTTCTAAAAATATACCCCTTCAAATTCAATAATCTGAGTATGTGAAATATAATATTTTTTTATACTCTTCACTCAACAAAGTTTGTGAGTTCAGATTTTTTTTGTTTTTTTCTCAAAACAACATAAAAGGACCAAAATCACCTTCTACTAATCGCCTTGTCAAACATTCCAAATTCAAATCCGTCATCTGCCATTTATCACTCTCAATACATTGAAACCATCGATTGGTATTTAATAACTTATCTTAATTTTGGTGATTTTTAAACCACCAAATCTCATTTTTGGAACATATCTTGAGTGTTTTCAGAAGAATTGTTTTTTTTGCAAAATGTTTAATTCCATCAAGTTTAATATTCAAAAGCGAATATAGATGTCTCGAATAGATTTTTTCATAAGTATAGGTATATCTCTGAAGAGTTTTCATTGTTAATTTCATTTTCATTGCGTTTTTGAAGTCAAACTTCTTTACGTGCGCTTGACTTGAGGAGTAAGCTGATGAATTCTCGACGACAGCGTCACGAAAAGTGTGAAGAAAACTATCGTACATTGCCATTAATTTTAGCAGGAGATTTCAATGGTAATTTCTTGTCCGATGATGGATAACTTTTGGTAAACTTTCTACAAGATAAATTGGAACCACAAATGAATAATAATCAATCGACATGAGCCTATCACAAGATATGGAGCAACAATCGATGCAGTTTTTTACAAATATCGTTCTAATTCTCATTCGAAAATATATTTATGTGCGATGGTGTTCCCAGAAGTACGCGGCCTGAACTAGAGATGGCGGTAGTCGTTTGAAAAATATCACTTCATTAGAAAGTACACAAACTATAAAGCATATGTTTGAAGTTTGAAGACGCTGAGTTGTTCAGAATTTGTTTGGCAGCCATCAATAGCGAACGTTTTTGGTGAATTTGTGAAAATGAATAAAATTGGTCATCGTTATATGGTACAATATTGTCATTTGAAAGGCCTCAGCCCAACCAATATGGAAGGTGAATTGGATTCTACTCTAGGTGAATCTACTACTTCATTTACAACAATCGTTGTAAATATGGATGGAACTTGGGGTCATCACTTTGCCCTCGAGACGAAAGAACTATCAAAACAGTAGACTCGAAAGAGAAAACCAGCTTCAAAGAAGACGACAACCGTTTTTTGGAATTCGCGTGTGATAATTTCCATTAATTATTTTAAAAAAGGTGAAACTATCAACGGCGAGTATTATGCAAACTAATGGCAACGTTTACTGATGTAGTTATTCATGTAGTAATTGTGTACTATCGGACGGCTATAACTGTGTGTGCGCAATTTTTAAGGTTTCTTGGCCATAGTCTGCAAACTAAAGAACTGTTTGATCTGTTTGACCTATTTAAAAATGTCAAAAATTTTTATAGAGCATTATGTTGAAATTGACTGTAATGGACTGTCAATATTGTGTATACTCAGTGAACATGAATTTTCACAAAATAAACAAGTCGTCAATCAAAGAAGGTTTATGAAATGATTTGAAATTATGTTAACTGAAACTTCTATATGGTATTGGTTTCCAATAACAGACTCGATGTTTCATTTATGAGATTAGGATCACTGCTAATTGGTTTGCATTTGGTGGTAGTATTTATATTTGATCATTTTCTCAATACATGAATATGATAAAATAGTCGAATGCTGAACAATGTTCAGGTACAATTTTTCATAAATGAACTAGACATATTTAGCAGATCAACATGAACGTAACTCGGAGCTTTCATTTCAGTAATTTTTTTTTCTAAAAGTATTCTCAACACTAATATGTCATTCACCAAAATAATGGATGGAAATGTGTGCAATCCCATAATTTTCAAAGGTTTGCTTTGTAGTTCAAACCACAATCGCGGGACCCCAAAGCAATACCTTATGACATGATAAAATTATGAGTATGTACACATTTATACTGCTCGAACTTGATGCACATTAAAAAATCATCAACTTCTATGCAGTAGATTGTTTATCTTGGATTGATAGTTTTCTCTACATTACTCATCAGTCCAGAAACGAATAATTTTGTGGATGTTCATAAAAATCTGTATTTAGGTTCTACGTACTCTCTATTTGAAAGTTGACCCTGTTACTTTCACTCTGGATCTGGGTAAAATAACTAGATCTAAGCAACTAAGCCAGTGAAAGTGTGAAAGTAGCAATTTTTCAAACAATTGATTCATGTTTTCAGACGGTTTCTTGCGAATAATTCAGAATTGTTATTTATGAATAACTAAAAAATATATTTCCTGTGACTTATGAGAAAGAAAGATAATATTAGGTGTTCAGCAGACTGAATAAAAACGGAGTAATAACTTGTTGTAGATTGGTGTTTAATCATTAACCGACATAATAGTTTCAACGTCAAGTCATCAACAGAATATTATTCAAAAACATTTATGAAACCTCTTTTTGAGGGTACTTGAAATAACATTTCGATTAATTTCAATACAAAATCCCCTGAAGTCAAAACTAAGTGAGTTGTGACGAATATAATGTGGGTCCCAATGTTTTCGGCGACAATAAATGCAAAAATCTTTGCCTAATCTAGCTTTAATAATATATAAGCTATGATAATATAATCGTGAAATGAAGCTGAACAATTTTCTATTATGTCTGAACTCTTCCGCTCAGGAAATTGGAGTTATAATGGATCGGGAAAGCTTTCACGTCTGTTCTCCTGAACAGACGTGAAGATGATACATTGGGCCACAGAGTGTACAGGAAACCAGCACACACAGACAGGTATCTGAAGAAAAACTCTAACTACCAGCCACAACAAACGTTGATTGAGAGAGAAGAACGTATTTGTGAACCTAAGAGTCTTCCAGAGGAACTCAATCATCTGAAAAACGCCTTCAAAGGACTGAACAGTAAAGGGGAAATCTTGCGGGCCATACGACCTAGGAGAAAAAATGCCAAAGTATCTCCAGCTAGGAAAGTCAAGGAAAAAGCTTTTCATCCCTATGTTGAAAATATTGCAGACCGAATTAGGGAAATCTTGAAGGAACCCGATGTGGAGCCAATATTCACCAACAAAAACAATCAGGCAAAGTTTGAGATCAGCTGAGGACCCCAGAAAACCTTTAGCAACATCCGGGATATATCAAATATAATTTCTTGTAGCTCCGAATCGGTCTACATTGGAAGCACGAACACAAAAGGAACACAAAAGGAATTTTATACTCGAACAAAACGACTTGCTCGTTCAAAGAGAGGCAACAGAAATTCAAAAATACAGAGATAATTGCAATAGAAAAAAAATGGGGAAAAACATCAATCAAATCTGGCTACCTGTTCTTAACGTTACAAAATCAAGGTCAGATAATCCAATCAAGAGATACCAGGCCAAGACCTCTAATAATAATCCAGAGTCAAATACCAACATCGTAGTTACTGCGTTGGGAACAATGGGCACTGACTCAAACAATGCGGTCGTTACTACATCGCCTTTGATAATATCTACTGTAGTAGTAGACGAAACGTCAGGCCACGGCCACCCGGAAAATAGCTTCCACTCAGAAGTCGGTATAGTCATTAAAAAAAGATAAGAAACTTTCATTCCTTTGTCCTAATTATATGGATACTTTCCTTTCAGAGATGACGTGACATATTTTTGAGTTATTTTCCAAGACCTAGAGTCGTATCTTTTTCGTTAGCTCTTCTTCATGTATTTCATTCTGATTATTTTTCAGTTATCCCTTTGAAAAAACTGCTTCGGTTACAAAACTTTGCCTCATTTGGTACACTATCTCTCATCCATTACTTCTACCGGAATACTTTTGATCCCAAATGAGGATTTTTCGATCAATTTATAAGCACAATTGTTTACTGTTTTTAAGAGATGAATTAATAAAGTTCGGGCGGTTTGGCCACTCTTCAGTGCAAGTAGTGTCTATCATCAACATAAATTCGATGATTTCCGATAATTGAAAATCGAGTATCATTCCTCGTACAAGGCTGAAACGGACAACAAACGACGGGTTTGTCATCGCCCCATCTGCCTGTGAACGAGGTAACCAACCGCATATCCGAAATTTGCCCAATTCCTCATATAAGGAAAGAAAAAATTTCACATATAATCAGTGAGCATACTTGAAGACTGATCTGAATGAACAACTCGTTGTTTAGGCCAGTCTCAACTCCCCATACTGTAAGTTAAGGGACTGACACCTGACACCCTCCTGGCTAATACCACGAAGGGCATTGAATTATATCCGACAGGTGTCAGTGTAGGATTCTATATGTTTTCTTTCCTCATACAAGGGATTGGGAAAATTTCATATATCGGTTGGTTCCCTCCTTGACAAACAGATGAGGCGACAACAAATCTGTAATTTGTTATCCGCTTCAGCCTAGTTCGAGGAATGATACTCGATTCTAATTATCGGAAATCATCGACTTTATGCTGATGATAGACACTACTTTGAACTGACGAGTGGTCAAACAGCTCGAAACTGGTCTGCAAGTGTATTACAATAATTGAAAATTTATTGCGGCAGTTGTATTGCCAACAGCATATGCAGGAATAACTTCAGTGAAAAATCCTGCACTGACACCTATTGGATATAATCGATCGCCCTTCCTGGTTTTTGCCAATATAGTAGTTGTTTCCTGATATGTGTCAGTTTATTAACCTACAGTATAAAGACTTGAGATGATTTGATTTATAGCCAGTCTCCAAGTATGCCCACTGACTATATGTGAATAGTCGAAGTAACCGATATAGTAATCTTGAAGCTATCGGCAAACTAATGCCGATAGGATTAGTCCATGTGGACTGAAGAATTGGCGGTTCGTATTGAATAATTTTTACTAACCCTGTGGATAATTTTTACTAACCGAGTTTTATGGTTGGGTGAAGAGTCATAAAATTGAATTTGAAGTCATGTTACGGTGAAGAATAGAATGCGAGCCGTCGTGTTGTCAATGTTCAGTTCAGGAACTGATCGCGATTTGAGTGTTGAAATTCGATATTGGTGAAGTTATAATTAATTAAAATTTTTGTCATTTGTTTGGCGTTCTTGAACAAGTACTGATAGTAATAACGACTGTGATAACAACGCAGACTTGTTCTCTGTAGTGATATATTGAACCGCGTCTGTAATTTTCATCGTTTCGACGTTTCGGCTCCTGCTTTGGAGCTATTCTCACGAATCACTTGTACTCACATGACACGAGGACGAGGTCTTAATCTCCCTTGTCCCCAAGTCTTGTTACTAGTGCTATGTGTGCTGTGTTTCACTCTACGTTCGTACTGGTCATTCTGTTGTTCGAAGCCCATATTTATGTCATTGCAGCAAGTAACTGGTTTACCTGACCGTGTACCTGACCGAGTATCTGAGTTATTTTCAGATAACTTGCGTGCAATCAATGTTCTCCATGTTTGTGGTAGTCTCTGAGAATCATCTCACTTGTTGTGGCAGTTAGGGCGTTTTTCAATTTCTATTGCTTTCCGAATTATCCTGGTCTGAAGATTTTTACCGTAGCAATGATCTTGGTGTTTTCTAAGATTATTGTGTGTCCTGTTTGCTGGTAGTGTTTGAAGAGAGATGATGCTGGATCTGATTTGAGAACCGCTAGTTCATGTTCATAGGCTCTGTTGGAAATTCTTCTATTGGTCTGGCCGATGTAAGTTCTGGGGCAGTTTGAACATGGTATTTCGTATATGCCCTGTGCTTCATTGAGTATCGTGTCCTCCACATAGTGGAAATTTGGTTGTTGGCTGTGAATACTGTCTTTAGGTTATGTTTCTTCTGAATTCGGCTCACTTTGTCAGTGACTCCATGGATGTAGGGGAGAAAAGCTTTTGTCTGGTTGGTCTATTCCTCGAGTAACTCGTGGGGTTTGTGTTTGCTGTCGTTGGATGGATCTTTGTATTTGGGAGACGTGATAGTCATTTTGGTGAAGGGTAGTTGTGAGATCGTGTAGTTCCCTGGATCTATTGTGGTTGTCAGTGAGTGTTATAGAACGATGTATGAAGGAATTCAGAACGGAATTCAGCTGGGCCAAATGATGATGGGACTCGGCATTGAGGGAGCGGTTAGTATGGGTAGGTTTTCGGTAGACAGTGTGTGACAAAGAGTTGTTGGACTTTGTGATGAGAACGTCCAGGAAAAGGAGTGTATTATTGTTTTCCAATTCCATTGTGAACTTTAGGTCGGGGTGTACGGAGAGGATGTGGTTCATGAATGCATGAAGATCTTCAGAACCATGGGGCCATATGACGAAAACATCATCTACGTATCGAAGCCAACACGTGTGTTTCAGATGAGACATGTCAATGGCTCTGGTTTTTCGAAGTCCTCCATGTGAAGATTTGCAACGACTGGAGAGAAAGGAGAACCCATCGGAGCGCCTTTGACTTGTTTGTAGAATTTGTCCTGGAAACGAAAATATGTGCAGGACATGCAGTGGCTGATAAATTGATCGTATCTTGTTGGAATTTGATATTTCGTTTTGAGAAGGGACAAAGTTTCAGATACTTCGTTTGTTGTGTATTTTTGGAAGACCATACAAGCGAGGTGTACGAGAAGATTTCTCTCTTGGGATGAGAGGTTATTGATGAGTGCTTTGGTCTTCTTTTCGAAGTATACGGTTGCATCTCTAGGGGTTATTTGGTATTCCGGAGAGTCGAGTAATAACGTCAACTTGACTATATAGTCGGTGGTATTGAGAACCACAGTGGTATTGCCTTTGTCTGCTGGAAGGCCTACTATATCCAGGTTGTTGTTCAGGTTGTTGAGGGATTGTCTCTCAACTGGGGTAACATTGGATTTCGGAACTTTTGCTCTTATAATGTGATAGCGATGTCATGACGTGCTTCTTCAGCTAGGTTTTCAGGTAGGTGAGGAATGGCGGACTCTGTTTGGGTAATAATTTTCCAAAATTTGATGAGAAGGTAATAGCGCTAGTTAAAGAAGTATCTAATATTACCGAAGACTGCCAGAAAAGGATTAAAAAAGTAATTTTAATTGAATATAACTGGCCGATACTTGATGAAAATTCATATTAAAAAACAAATCAATACAGTTTATTGTATGATTTTCACTACAAGGGTTTTGAAAAAACCGCGACACGTGTTTCTCTATACAATAGCTTCTTTAAACATAAACTCTATAAACTTCAAGTTTATGCTTGAAGAAGCTACAGTATAGCGAAACACGTGTCGCGTTTTTTGTAAAACCCTCATAGTGAAAATCATACACTAAACTGTACCTATTGTTTACTTGAACTATAATGACACATTAATGTTAATTCCAGTTTTATCACTGTCATTTTCATCGATGTTCGAATGAATCATTTTATTGCTCTGTAACTCAGCCTTCAAATAAATAATAATAATCGGTGTAACAATAAAATTTGCCATTACTTTATTGTTTTGAATGAAATAATGAGAAATAAACTCCGCAAGCTAATATGGAACATATATAATTATCATGGAAGTAAACACTGATATGCATTCACATCGTACTAAAATATTTAATTGGTCTGCACCAGTATTTCTCTGTTCGATTCCCACCTTCGTCAATGAAATACAATATTATTTTCATTCTTGAATATGATTGGACTGTTCAACTGAGTTAATTGTGAAGTTGTAACGAACGCTGAACAACTCGAAACTATGAAACTTCACTGGAAACTGGCAAACTTTTTCAGAAACTGAGCGTAATTCGATTGAAAAGAATCTGTGAAACTATTCAAGTGAATTGAAAACCCACAAAACATTGATCAAGAAAACAGGAAGAAATCAAGAAATTGGAAAAAGACATTATCAACTTTATCCTGTGTACTATTATCTATCAATTTGTTTGTTTCGCCAACTCCATTTGGAATGAGTTTCTCATCGTTCACAATTGAATTTTATAGATACTTTCAGAATTTGGAAAATTGCGGTTTCGATTAATTGAAGAATTCGGCTTCATATAAATTTGTAGCCTAGTTAATATTGGAAAAAACAGTCTATTTCTTTTCAATTGGTGCAAAAATACAGTGGTGGAATATACAGTTAAATATACAGAATTAAAAGGGTCTGTCAGTCAAAATTTTAAATTCTACGATACTTTGCCAAGCTTTCACTTTAATCGGAAGCTTCTTCAGGGCAATAAAAATGAGTATGGAACAATAAATTGAACGTTTGAATTGACAAAACAAATGGAACATGTATAGGATTTTTTTGTATGACATTTGTCACTTTTCGTTCGATATTTGACATTCGTCAAACATAAACAAGTGAATCTTGAAAATGCTTCATTTCTTTTTATCAATTTATGTGTTCAATTCATTGTTTCATACTAATTTTTACTGCCCTGAAGGAGCCATTAGAAGCGAAAACTCGACTGAAAGACCTCGTGAATACAGTTTAATGTATATTTCTCCAGTCTACAAGTTAAAATGGAGTTAGCACAAAAGTACAATAGAGAATCTTCATATATACGAAAAATAAAATTTGTGATGCACTGTTTGGAACCTTTGGTGTAGTAATGAATATTACTGGAGGTTTTTCCCAACACCAAACCGTGATTTCAATACTTCGAGACGTGTTTCGATCACCAAGTAATCATCTTCAAGAGGATTATCAAGCAAAACATGTTAGATTTCTCAATCTGATTGATTCATTTGCTCACTGTACTTTTGATTCGAACTTTTTGTACATTCTTTGTAAATTTTGCCAAATAAATAGTATTTCTTGAATGCCGTTTCAAATTAAATAAATGAAGCAAAGATGTCACGAGAGATGGAAATGAATTCAAATAAATATTGTGGGGTGGTTTTCAGAAGTTGTTCTTCAACTCCATGTTTTGAGGGAAGTTATTTTTCTCTCTTTTTCAACTCGCAGTATTTTAAAAACCATTGATTCTATTCTGAAAGCAGAAGAAGTATCATTGTGAAGTAGATATAAAACTCTTTCGAACAATATGTGATAGATCTGGCAATACTTCATGTTTATTTCAACGTTGTGAGATTTTCATAGTTGACCAAACCGCAAAACCATTTCACAATACAAATAGCTTCTTTGAACGTATACTATTCTGAACTGTATTTTCCATAATACTACAGGGCGAACGTAAAAAAATGTTAACTTTCGAACCGACCCGATATCACGGTTGGTATCCAATTAAATTAAAATAATTTTTGGCTCTTTTTTGGAGGAAACGTAGGTGATGTAATCTATTGTTTCATTTCTGGAATTGGTCAGTCGTTTCTGATAACCCTTTCAGCACACATTTTATGAATATTCAAACAAATATTATCATTATCATTATCAAACAAATATAATCATTAAAAAAACTGTATTCAAAATTCACTACATTTCATTTCAATAAATATATAAAAATTTCTGATGATGATGAAATTCGTTGAAAAATGCATTTCGAACGATAGTTTCTGAGGTAGTTCCGTGAACAGCATCTCATGTTCTATCCATGAACTCTGGAATATGACATGTAACTCAGATTTCACGAATTTTCACAAAAATCTAAGAGCGTTGTATCAGGTTAGTTAGTCCATCCACAAGTTTGTATAACTGTTGTCTAGCCTGTCGTGCTGTCTCAACCTGCTGAAAGTTAGCACGAATCAAAAACCAATTGGGTTTGTCAATTATCCAAACATAGTATCTTTAGAGGGCCCACTCAATTATCTGATCTGACACCTCTTGAAATTTTAGGAGATTCGTAATAATTGAAGTGTTAAATGAATTACCTCGGTTCATTCAAGAACTCATGAATAAAAGAATGCTTCCAACGAAAACATTTCAATTTATTAGGTACAGTTTTCAAAACCTTTTTTTTATTATAATATTCATTACCTGACAGAAGATTCTGAAAATATATATGAAGTGATTAGTTACCCAGGGGCAGCTGATCTGGTTTATGAAAATCAAATAGTATTTGATGGAGAATGAAATACATATCGAATGAAGAATCACCATCCCTCCTCCTCCTCTGTGTCTGAAATTTGAAAGCTGGTAGCACCCTCTATGCGATGAATAACGCAAAACTTCCGTTTCTACTATATGTATATTTTAACAGGTTACACCCAACTACAGAACAGAACAATACAATAAAATATGTTATGAGATAAAAACAATACATATAGATTATTACTGGAGTTTTTTCCCAACACCAAATCGTTATTTGTCTACCATTTCTTGACGTTTTGGTAATGAGGAGCCAATATGGAGGGTTAGGATACGATATATGTAGAAATGAATTAAGCACTTGAAGGTATATTCCTGACAGTTCACATCACTGTGGACAGCACAAACGTGCTGGGTTGAATTTTTTAGTGCATCGTCTTTTGACTTTCCCAGGGTCAGAAAAAATTTGTACCTGTACAATTTTGATAGCAGTAATCTGTGATCAAGTCTATCAAATGCCTTAGCTCATCAAAATGATGTGCTATAAAATAATTTGCACATTTTGTCTGTTGAGCCCTACTTGGGCTATTCCTAGGTTTTTAGGTAGGCATAAACTGACACTATGTTAGTTGCATATTGTATATAGCTGAAATGGTCAAAATTTGGTAATAAAATAATAAGATTTTCAGAATCGACCCTTCCTGTGACGCACAGAACTTAATGATTTATTGATGCCAAGAACAAACAACGAACGTAAATATATGTTTCCGAGTCTCAGAAATTCTATTAGATAGAAAGATTAACTGAATTTCTGTTCATATTCTTTATCCACTTTTCTCCAGGAAAAATATCAGCTAGAAACACAATACCTACTACTTTTTACTTTGTAGATTACTTCAGCTATACGGTTTGGCGAGCACGATATTGAATACTCGTTCTCAAACAAAGAAAATAACTTCATTTGACCTCGGCTTCGTGAAGTTTTTCTATCAAAGTTGTTGTGCAACCTCACACATACACTGTTCTGAACATCTTCTATGAATAAATGAATTCCAAGACCCTCTTCGATCTTGTTTAGAAAGCTACTAGCATTCGGTTCGAGTAGACAGCCGATGAACTCCTCCATCCAACATCATACAAGGCCGATCATAAAATACAAAGGATTTGTATGTTTGAAAACTTGAGTCACTCAACAGATTCACCATGATTACATGTCCATAATGTTGATAATTTTGACAAAATACCAATCAGTATCATGAGGTGCTATAGGTATTCACTTATATGAATGCTATATCATGAACAATTAAAAAAAATCTAATGAAGATAGAGATAAGTTAATGAATAATGAGGTGTTATATCCCACTTTGTGAATATAAGTTTTTGAAAATTATTTATTTTGAAAATGGGGAAACAGTACTGAATTCCCCTGAGTTACAATAATACAATATTATTCGTCACTAACTTGAATGTAACTCTGACAATCTGTAACTAACTTATTTCATCACGCAGGGTGGTATTTATATGAGAATAATTGTTTACATGTTCTAAAAATAAAATAAGAAGAAGAAAGAGTCTTTGTGTCGTCTTGAAGAACTGCGTATATGCAGGTGTCGATTCTGCAGCATCAGCGTTGACATTGGATCTTGTTTACTTCATGTCACCTTGCTTACGAATGGAGAAGGTCAATAAACAGCATATAACCACTCCCTTCATATACAAAAAGTTGGTTCGATGCGGCAACTTTTTATCGCTGGGAATGAAACGGAAAACTACGGGATGTGTTCACATTTCGTTAAGGTCGATTGCTTCTTCCTCTGGAATTTCGTCTCTGAGACTGGGTCTTCACTTTGGGAAAATACTGTCTAGGGTTTTCAGCGGCCTGAAAGGTCTGGGTGGTGGCGACGTAGGGTAGCTCAAGTCTTCGATAGCTAGGTTTCTTCTGCGCCTTTTTCTGCACTTACAGGGAATGTATAAAACTATTAGTACAATAATGAGTGTGACAGTCAAATAGGTAAACCGTGAGATGTGTTTGGTTACGTAGGGTTGATTAATCAAATCGTTAAGGGTTTTGGAATAGGAATCCAATTTATGCTTGGCGATATTCAAATCGTCGACGTTCAAGTCACTTAGTTTCAGCGGCTCGATTTGTCTGGGATCGTTACAGTAATCGTATGAAATTAGGACTGGATGTGATCCATACGAAATGTTTGACAATTTTGAAAATCTGGAATCCGCCCGAATTTTCCTGATTCCGATAAATGCACTACAATCGGTTTCAAGACTTACTGTGGAATTTTTGTTAATTAATTCCGTTTTTGGGTTCTTTCCGAGACAGTACACAGTTACTTGTAGTGGTTTGGAAAGTATCACAAGCCATAAATTTGTTTCAATTTTGTGCACTTCATAACTTTGGATGAAGAAAAGAGAACTTTGACAGTTCATTAGAATGTTTCTTGAACATCAGAAGATTTGGGCTTCACAGATTGAATTTTGGTCAATTGAATACCTACGCGAACATATCGTAGCACAATTCATTTCGATGTATCAAAGGTTTAGAAGCACTCATGCCTGAATTAGAACGAACATTAAAGAGTCATCGTCTTTTGAGATATATTGTTGAGTGATTAACAGAATATGATGCAAACCTGTTCTGTTGTCAAATATTGGAACAGGATATAAATGGTATAAGGAGTACATTTCGGCTTCTATTATTCGGATTTTGAGTACAAAAACTAAGTTGGATTTGATTTGAAATGCTTCGAGCTCTATTATTTCAAGATATTGAGCAACTTTTTTCAATTCTGGAGAAAGGGGAAGGTTATTCCTCCTTAAGTGTTGGGATATTTCTAACAATGCATTCACTAAGTGTTCTGGTGTTTTGATTGAGGAATGTTCAATCGTGTAAATGTGATAGAATCCAGAACGTCATCCATATTTTCTTGTGAATATAAGAAGCTGTTCATGAGTTTTTCACAGATTTCTATGAATTTTAGTTTTGCTTCAATTTGACTTATTCTGTAATTCCATTCTATAATTGATTTTTCAATTACTTTTATATCTCCGTTGAAGGTTTGTTCGCCAGCTTGTACTTCGAATTCTCTTCCGTTGTCGCAATGAATTCATAAATTGTTCTTGTGGTTTTATCCGGGATTGGATAGACTTGTGTGAATTTTGTAAGTTCGTCGCGAATACTAAGGAATTTCGTTGGAATTTCGATTGTGTCGATATTTGTTCTTTCAAATGCGGTTTTTGGTGTTGGTGTTTAGTCCTTGCCAAATATATTTTTCGTGTATTCTCCGAATTGTTCCATGTAGATTGCTCTTTCCATTGTGTTTTGATCTATTATTATTGGAATTTGGTCTTTGTCAGGTGTGACAATAATGTTGTTAGATACTTCGAATTTAATGTCTTTCCCAGATAATATTAAACATAATATTTCCAAAATTGGTAATTCTGGATCAATTTCTACGCAATACGTTTTTGAAGGTTCCGAGTATGTGAGAGGAACTATATAGTATTTTCGATTTTTGATCTTTTTGCTCGATACTATGTTTATTCGTAGACTTCGATTATTGTAATCTTCTTCGAGAATGTCTTCAACAATTTTATAATGAAAATATTCTTTGAGTTCTTTTTATCTAGGAATTATTAGAATATGTTCATTTTCTTTGTAAAGTAATTGACAGTTTGAATATTCGACTTCAGAATAATGAATTAAAAAGTCGGTTTTATATAAATTTACGAACGTTGAAAATTCCTGTTTAATGTGTTCGGCTAAATATTCTGTTTCATCATTTTCGGGATTATCGGGGTGTTCAGAGGTTTCGTCAGGTTTCTGTGTAATGTGTTCGTCTGAATATTTTGTTTCATTATTTTTGGGATCATCGGGGTTTTCAGAGGTTTCATCAGGTTATTTAGAAGTTCCTTCTTTTGAGTCTTGAATTATTTCAAAGTTTGATTTTTCGTTTGTGTGTAAGATGAAAGAACCTTTTGGGATAGATTTCGAGTTAAAAATGAGGCATGCTTCCGTGGGATCAATTTTGATTCTTGAAAGTGCGTCAGCATTTCTGTTTATTTTTCCGGGTTTGTATACGATTTCATAATCATATTCCTCGAATTTCAAGCGCCATCTAGCAAAGTCTGCTGCCAGGGTCTTTTATTGAGAATAACCAAGTGAGAGTCTGTGGTCTGTGAATAATTTGAATTTTCTTCCAAAGAGGTAGGGTCTGAAATGTTTGACTACCCATAATGTGACTAATAATTCTCGTTCAATTGTGGAATATTTAGATTATGCTGAACAGAGGGTTCGTGGAGAGTATGCAATAGGTAAATCTTTTCCAATGGGGCCTTGAGATAGTACAGCTCCAATAGCATATGCACTAGCATCTGTTGTTAATGGAAAAATATCTTCGAAATTTAGATATATTAATATTGGGGTTGAAACTAGAGTTTCTTTCAATTCTACAAATGATTTTTTACAATCATTTCCGAAAATGAAAGGGGTGGAAAGCTGAAATTGATCTAGGGACTACAGCAGGTGGTCTTGCATGGAGACGTGAAGTCGGTTTCGTATCGTTTGGTTCTAAATTCGCGTTCCCGTACCTTCAATAAGGCGGTTTCGCAGTTTTCTAGCAGAATCGGTGCCACCCCTAATTGCCCAACGTCATAACAAACGATCTTCTCTGCGGGTTGTTGCCTCACTTCGGACAATCCCACTGCTCTAGCAACTTGAAATTCGTTGAGGTACAACCTACGTATCCTCCTTTTACCCAATATATCAACATCCATTGTTTAAATTTCAAAATTTAATACCTATCATGAACTAAAGTAAAGTGAAACTAAATATAGAATTTTTCGTATTATTGATTCTGTAGCAAAAAGTACAAAAAAAAAGTAGAAAACGTAAACCACAACCGAATGGAACATGATAAGAATTAGTATGGAGTACACACCAGTTTTTATCATGAAATAATACAAATTTTTTTACCTATTGTATTTTAAGGATGTGTCTCTATATTCATTTTGAGTATTTTATATTTTTTAAACATAATGCAACGAAAAATATCCACTCTGAGTTCATTAATGAAATACCTGATTTTCAATCAATGACAATGTGTAATGCATGAGAATGGCGAAGTCACTTGGAGAATACAAAAAATGCAAAATGAATTGAATTATATGTCCTCGAATGTCTTCTGAATTACATTTGTGCTGAGATGATCATCCTTCGAAGTCCAATCTTTGAATATTCAGTGAAATAATGAATCGCAAAACATCAGACCATTTTCCATGCTTTGAATTAGAATAAAAAATTAGATTCTCGGGTGCAGTCAGAAATATGTTGATTATGGAATTTTGAAGATTTTTTATTTCCATTTTTTAAAGCATGAAGCAAATACTTGGGACTATTCCCAACTGAACTGAAAAATAATTTGGGAGGTCCTTGGTAGCAGTTTTTTTCAAACAAATCACGAGCACAACAGGAAAATCTTTGAAACGCTTTAAGAGCGGTGCCTTTGCAAAAGTAGCGATTCACATTGAATTTGAATCGCTGGAGATCTATTTGGAAAAAGTTTTTCAGGATGTTCATTCCAGTTCATTCCAGAACACAGTTCTCCAAAAAAAAAAAGAGTTTTTGAACAGTGAAGTTCGAGGGGTACCGAGTTGAACCTCAAACGATGAGCAGCAATCTTTCGCGTATTTCTGATATGTACCGCTTTTGGTGGAATCAAACGTGCCAAGTCACTGGAACACTTTCCGTGAAAGTATCAGTAGAAGTGAGATAAATCTTTTTGCGATGTTCTAGACCATCAAAGTTGAATTATTCGAGTCTACAATCAGGTGACAGGTGTTCCAAGATTTCAAGAAGCAGCCTTTGCATTAAGCGGAATTGTCTGTCCTGACACTCATCACACCACTCTTCCAGCAATGAAAGAAGTTGAAAAGCAAGCCAACACTTTGTTTCTAACAAATAAATTGAAATTGAATAGTGACAAAACTCAAAATCTTGAGTTCATCAGTGTAGGTTCAGCTAACAAAAGTGTAAAATTACTTGGCATTACTCTAGACTGTACTGTATCTTGGCACCAACATACAGATCTTCTCGCAAATAAACTATCTAGTGCAATATTCATCCTTCATCAACTGCAAAACATCACAAGCGGTGAGAATCTACAAATGACGTACTTTGCATTATTCCACTCACACATCAGCTCCAGTGTTGTTCTTTGGGAGAATTTTTAAACTATAGAAAATTAGAAAAAACTGTAAGAATACTTGCAATTGCAGATTTCCAGGACCACTGTAGACAATTATTCAAAAAATTACGTATCATGCCGTTGCCAACATCAAATATTTATCAAACGCTACTGAAAATCAGAAAAAATGCTCATTTGCTGGAGAAAGAGTCTGACATACACCAACACTTCACGAGGAATGCGAAAAAGGTAAGAACATGCCGCTATCGCATTTCAACTCTCTGTCAAATAATTTTGAAGAGCCTAGTATCACAAATTTCAAAAGAGCCATCAAGGAAATGCTACTCAGCCAATGTTTTTACTCAGTCTCGGAATACTACGACCATTTTAGGACAGTCCCCGTCAGCCATGTCTACTGGAGATGAAACATACTCAGCGATATCGATTGTACTGTTGTAGTTTATAAATATCCCTATTATAACCGGTGAGTATTTATTTGGTTTATATGTACGTAGGTAACCCCTGTGTTGCTGAATATTTTTATATTTTTACAATTTACGTCTTTGTTTTATATGTTTATTTAAAAAAGCCGATACACTTGACTTCTTACAAACATGAAAGTGTAACATAGTTAATAAACTATTCTATCCTATCTACCATATTGATCAGATGAAAAATAAATAAAATCGTTGTGTGTAGCATAACTTAGGCGAATATATTATGTAAAAAATACGCCCAGTGATTTCTTTATGTTTTTATTTGAACAATGCCGTAATTGCTGAGAAGAGTGGTGTGGTGACTGCTACCTAGGAATTCCCGAATTATTTTTTAGATTCTAGTATATTTTTCCGTTCCATTTTACATTTTTTTTCTTACTTTGATTTCAAGTTTTTAGTCTTTTCTTATTCTACCAGTCAAGCTCTGTCATTTGATACCCATATTGATGTAGTAGTGGAAAAATATGTAATCCGTCATTTTGTAGCAGCGACCATCTCAAATTTGCATCTTATTCAATGTGTATTATAATTCTACCAATAAGGCCCTCTCATTTGATATCGATATCCGCCGTTTTGTAGCTACGACCGTCTTCGATTAACAATGGTACATAATTCAATAAATTGTATTGTCATCAAAATCAAATGTGTTTCAAATTTCACATAAATCTGTCAACAGGCAGGGGGTCAAACTTCACTTACCAAATTTGACCCAAATAAATGAATGAACAAGCAGGGCGAACTAAATAAAACCGTTTAATTAATAACATTAGTTGACTCCATTCGAAATATTTCAAAAATACATGCATATATGAAGACACTTTCATTCACTTCGGACCCTACATCAATCCTCTATTATACAACAACTTCTGATATCTGACAAGTTATTTTTCCATGAATAATTTTCCTGGGTTCCAGGAAGTGAAAGACTCACGAACTTTTTCAGTTATGTCTTTCTGCGTTTCCAAGAAATATGAACGAGTTGAACAGAATATCCACCCTTTCGTCCAACAACAGGTTAAGAAACGAGGAGATTTTAAGAGATCAAAAATTTATGGAGCCGCGATTGAAAGGAAATATTTTTATGTTAGCCATGTTCCGTTTCCGTAGAGAAAGCATTTCATTTTTTTCCAGGACAAGCACTCTATCGGAATAATGTATTCCTATACGGGTAGATATCTTGTGAACCCTAACCAGTAGGTCGTTTATCTGGGGTGTATTTTAAATAAATTTTATGCGGAACGATATATATCGTGAATGGTTTCAGAGAGAGAATGAATGCATTGAAAGAAGAAATAAAACTTTCGAGTGGAAAAGTATTTTAGGTAGATCAATAGATGATGATTGGGTTGTTTTTGTTCTACAATCGATCTGATACAACTGCAACTGTTTATGGCTTCCAAACAAACATATATAGGGTATTCTGTTAAGCTCTCCCAATCTTTATATTTACATAAAACAAAGTTTGTGTGAGAGATATCATAACATTTTTCTGATTTTTTGAAAGACCTTCTGATACCTCGTTCAAACGTCCGTCACGGCTTCCCTGAGTGAAGCACATCCGAAACGTCCGAATCACTATGATTCTGATGAATAAATTTGACTGATGGCATGAGTTAAGTTGACCTTTGAGACCGCTGTGGTTTGTGGCTCATTCGTATGCACCTACAAGTCAAGAAAATCCCACAAAAAAGTCTAGTAAGATTAACGGGGGGGTCGAATCGCACGATCTAGGTAACCGATTTACATCACCTCCACGTGAGACGACAATGCCCTCAAATCCCTCGTGCAGCATATCCATTGTGGCATGAGCTGTAGCATGTAGCACTGTCCTATTGAAGCCACATGTCGTTGATATCCAGATCATCCAATTGAAGTCAAAAGAAGTTGGTGATCATCAACCTTTAGTGCTCGCCGTTGACAGTGATGGCCTGGCCAACGTCATTCTCAAAGAAATATGAATCGATGACGCCTCCAGTCCAAAATTCACACGAAACAATGACTTTTTTGTGATGCATTGAATGCTCTTGGATCTCATGTGGGTTAGTATCGTCTCAAATCCTAAAATTTCATTTGTTCACGTACCAATTTATCTAGAAATGGGCCTAATGGCTGACGATGATTTTTATTTGGAAATTAGGGTCAGTTGCTAACCAAAAGATACCGAAAGATAGAAATACAAATGCACGGAGCGCCACCAGCGGGAGCCAACTATACATCTGTGGTTTCAGTTGAAAGATCTTGTGTTTACAAGAAAACTATCAAAATCACCACGGAGGCAGCAATAGCTACCTGCTTGACATCCGGGTCCAGGAAATTATACAATTATGAAAGTTATTGGGTGTCCTGATATACAGTGTGTCTCACTTCTCATGGAAACACCCCCGTATCATCCGTAATATTTGAGGTAGAATGATCAAACTTTCTGGACTGAGGGAAATGCTCAAAATGCACCTACCACCTGAATGGGTTTGGTCAAAGTGATATACACTGTCCGACACTCGCGATGGAACACCCCATTTTTACGACAGACAGTGTATATCAATTTGGCCAACATCATTCAGGTGGTAGGTGCATTTTGAGTGTTTTCATGAATCCTGAGAGTTTCATCCTTCCACCTCGAATATTACGGAAGATACAGGGGTGTTTCCATAAGAAGTGAGACAAATTCGGATTTTTCAGGACTGATTTTTTTTCAGTAAGTTGGTTGTGAGTTGTTTATCCTGATCACGAATCTAAAGGAATTTTGAGCCTATTTTGTCCTCTAATATGTCTTACTGTAAAAATGAGGTGTTCCATCGCGAATGACGGACAGTGTATACCACTTTGGCCAACCCCATTCAGGTTGTAAGTGCACTTTGAGAATTTCCATCAGTCCAGAGAGTTTCATCATTCTATCTCGAATACTATGGAAGATACAAGTCTGTTTCCATAATAAGTAAGAAACTCTGTAGAAATTGAAGTTATCAAATTGAACATAGCACTCAAGAAAGTGGCAAACCAT
>WOGN01001022.1:0-20838 GCA_015342105.1 Leptinotarsa texana | reverse complement strand
TCAGTAATGATGTCATATATGAACATTTGGAACTTTTTAGTTTAGAGCATCGCAGAAAATGTGCGTCGCTCATATTTTTATTCAAGTTAGTGAATGAGAAAGTAGACTGTTCAAAAATTCTTGAACAAATTAACTTCAATGTACCACGGCCAGATTCCCGATCTCAGTCCATTTTTAGACCTCTCAGAGCAAGAACTAACATTATGCTCAATTCCCCAATATATGTTATGTGCACAAATTTCAATAGCACGTGTGCCCATGGTAATTTATTCTTCACTAACCTTCATAACATTATTAGAATTGCTAACGTGTACTTGAAGTAGGTAATTAGAAATCCTTTTTCTTTTTTGTTCATTTTATTTTTCGTTTATGGTTGAGTATCCGAATAAAATTTTCAATTGTCCTGTAAATGGGTAACTGTTGAACAATAAAGCTATTATTTTTTTCACCGCAGTGTTCGCTGGTCAGGCCCTATCCCCCGAAGCCCCGATACATTCGGGAGGGCGCACCAGTATTGTCAACCAATGACCACTCCCCACACCGTGGGGTGAGTGATCATTGGGTCCGAGAATCATGTGCCCTAAGCAAACACAGTGAACCAAAAATGACCGCCTTCTGCCTTAGTGCGGCAAGCCGGTATGATTTCAAGATTCGAGAGTAGAGAGGACATCATTTCACCAAGGACTCTATTAATCAGAACAACCATCTTGACAGTGTGATCTGGATAGAGTCTGAGGAGTTCGAAGAGAAAATCTCGATATTTTATCCGTTTTTTCTCCTCTTTTCTGACGATATTCGTTTCGCCAGGAGCTGAAAACTCCTCGACAAATATCATTTTGCTGTGGTGATCGAGAAGGACTACATCAGGCTTATTAGCTTGTATGAGCCTCATACACATCTTTGTTATCAATCAAATTGCTTTTTCCTATCGTCGGACGTTTCCCACATTTTGTTTGTATAAAGATGGAGAAGTGAAAAGTCCAAGAATTTTTTCCAAAAACTCCTCTTTCCGAAAAATATATCCCCTTTTAATTTTCATTTCTTCTTCTGACAATACTTATCTGTGTAATTTTTGAAGTCCTGGTGATCACAGCCATTTGGAGTTCGTTTGCTTTGAACTCTTGAATAACTGGATAATTTCTTACATAGTCTGGTCCTCTACTTTTTTTTATTAGGGTCTAGTTCTATAATTGTTAAATAATGGTTATAAACGAAGGAGGGCAAAACTTTTCTCGAATGGATCTCATCGCATAATACCATCAAAATAATACTAGCAGAAAAATTGAATTTTTCATAGTTTTATATAATTTTTTATTTTCAATCGTAGGGTTTCCAACTGATGCTATTTTTAGTCAATCATCACTTCTTTTTGAACGAAGGCTTCTGGAGAATAGTGCAAATATATTTGTAGAGAAATAAATACACTGTATCTACAGAAGGCCACATTTCTTTTATTAGCTAATCTGACAATGAAGTCACAATGAATTTACTTGAAATTATTTTCTTAGATTCGATTATTTAATGAGTCGCTCGTGCGAGTATAGAGGTTAGCAGTTCTTTGTGTGTAATACTGATTAATTGAACGATCCACTCACATTCGAGGTCTCACTGATTTGTTGTGGGTTAGTCTCGACTTCTTCAGGTACCAACTTCATTAAAACAATGTGATTCACGCACACAATTAGTTATCTTGAGGTAGACGTTGACGAACTAGTTTCTGAACACAAGAGGGGATTTGTTATACCTATATGAAGAGGTAGGGCTAAGAGTCTTGATTAAAAATGAGTTGATGGCGTACACCGAAAGACATTTATGTGTAAATATATCTTTCGTACAAACTTTGTGACTTGTTTTCAATTTATAACAAAATAAAACTATTATAAAAATTTTCTCCCGAATGTTTTCTGATGAATTATGTTCAGTTGAATAATAATTTTCCGACGAAAAGAAGGCAATTTAAAGATAACCAAGAATATTTCAAATCTGCGTTATAAAAGTTAAGGATTTCCTAATTTGATAGTAAAATTTCATGAAAATAAAAGTCATAAAGAATTTAGAGAAACGTTGCAACGCAATAAACGAGTTTTCACTTGATTTGTTTGAAAAATAGGTTAGACAAGTATTTCTTTTCCGAATACTTTAACCTCTCAGGTGCTTCTCTTTAACGAGTTCCTCTACGATGAATATTTTCATGACGATGTTTTTTGAAAGAACACAAAATAAATGAGAAATAAAACTTTTATACCACCTGTAATAGAAGTACTTGTGATGCACTATTTGGAACCTTTGGTGTAGTAATAATTATTACTGGAGTTTTTTCCCAACACCAAACCTTTACTTTAACAGCTCGACACGTGTTTCGATCACCAAGGGAGCATCTTCAAGACGATGCGTTATATGCCACTATACATTAAGGAAGTTTTAATCAGGTAAAAGGGCTTCTTTAAATCCTAATTGTACCAGTCATTAACGATAAACGGCTCGCACCCGTTACCAAAAAGTTGAATTTCATTTCAATAGGTCCAAGGTATCTATAAGAAGGCGTACTCAACAATCAATTGGAGAGTGGTTCCTCGGCTTCTGTGATTTTCAAAGCTTTCAAAGATCAATATTTTCTTGAAAAATCTTTAGAAACAACGTTGGAAGATATAAAAACATATAATTGACCAAGTATATCTCCACTGATAAAAATATTAGTACCTAAACCGAATGGGTAGGATGAAAAGACTATTTCACAATTCACACACTAACATTTAATGTTAACAGCTTTTTCGACACACTGTGTCATTTTCAGAGCGAGTTTATAACTCGCAATTATCCTTGCAGTAATTTGTTGAAGCGAAATCTGATTTCTATCAGATTTGAACTAAAGAATGTACTACAAGGAAATATCGTTTTTGATTCATATACTTTTGATGTAATTTTTGAAAATTATCGAAAAATACTTCAATACTGAAAATTCATGAATTAATAATTTATTGACTCAAATGAAAATGACAGTTTTCAAATGAAATTTGTTTTTTAGTTGAATAACGGGTTTTCAGACTTCAAAGAAACACCCATTCCTCTTTTCTGAAAAAGAGAGGCCATCGGTGGCACCACCACTTAGTAAGACTCCTTACCTGTATCGACTACTCAAGATTCACAAGAAGGGTGTCGAAATCAGACCAATCATCAATTTCAGAGATATAATCAATCAGAACGTACATTCTAGATTTCTACTTTCTATCATTCAAGCTAAGATAAACATACAGTGAAGAGAAACGAGCAAATAGGGAATAGCGTAGCGTGTTTGGAATCCTCAACATAACATCAAGTGGTTAGAAGCTGAGATCATCCACATGGAGAAATACTGATTTAAGAAAAAGTTAAGAACCTGCATACAAGTTGCCCACAATCGCATTCAGTCAGGCTAGTGTGCAGATACGTATTATTTGGAAACCTCTGACCAAACGGGAAAACTGTATACGATGTGATGAACCAGAAATCGAGAGGAAATAGGAAACAGGTGAACCGTCTAAGCGCGTTTTCTTGATAAGAAGTATTTGGAACATCTGTCTTAGTCATATCCTGAGGATGCCAACTTTGTTAGCGAAAGGCGTCATGAGACAGTATTTCAGTTCTGGTGTGGGAAAAGTGTTTTCAATAGAAGTGATTTGCATTTTTATCACTTATATTGTTTATTTCATTGGTTATTTCTTTTTTTTACGTTTGACATTTCACTTATCGTTAACCCATTTATTACTTCAATTCCATTACAGTCACAATGGTTCATATTCTTATATTTTTCTGAATGTAAGTACCTACTCATTGCTTAAACTTTTTTGCTATTTTTTCTTTTTTTGATTTTTTTATGTTTTAACGGTAAATTTTTTGTATTTTCAATTTTAATTCTGTTTCATTTCGTTTGTTCTTCTATAAATTAAAAATGTGTTATCACCTTTTTAAATAATGGGAGTCCGTATTTGTAATATAATATATATTACTTATGGTGAGTCGAAATAGCGCTGTTTGGTGTTGAATCATAAAAGCGATATGTCTGGGCTCTAGTTTTCAGCTTGAAAGATTGTTGTTTTATTTTCGTTAGGCAATTCGTTTTTAATTCCGGTTTCTTGTATCTGTTCATTGTATTAGTGAGTATTATTTGATTTACATATTCATTTTTTTAGTAGTTGTTTTATGGAAGAATTCATGCAAAGTTTTAATATTTATTCACAATCATATTTGAATATTCGATTCCAATTATTCAATTTGATTAGGACAGTGAAAGTGATGGAAATTGTGAGAATAATGCATAACTAGGCCTTGATAGTCACGTATGTTTTGGTGGTCTAGCCTTCAATTTTTCATCGCTTCGAATGAAATAATCAATATAGTTATAAACATTAGGATTTTTTCAACTAGTTTCCCAAAATGTTTCTAGTATTTTTTTCATGTATCATTTCAATGACCTCCAAATTTTCAATATTGTTTTTTTGCTATTGCTATTGACAAAGTGAATAATCAGGCTTTCGGCGAGTTTTTGTTCTTTCGAGTTATTTCGAAAAAATTTTGTTTGTTTCGTTAGTTTTTAATATAATATGGAAAATCTTCATTTCGCCTCTATCACTTCATTTAGGTAATTTTTTTCAAATTATTTTTTCATTTATTGACTTTGATAATCTTAATTTCATTACATGCAATTTAATATTTCATGCTTTTTGTTTTCATTTGATTTTTTCACTTAAGAGTTGATAAGTTATCTATGCTATTTTCCTTGTAAATTTCATCCCACATTTACAATTGTTAGTTATACCAAAAAAATGTTCAAAGAAATTCAAAAGTCATAGCTGAAGAGAGGTGAAAATGGAAATTCTCTATAGATATTATTGGAAACAAATATATCTATCTACCCATGAATGATAGAGAATAATAGGTATACGAAAACGTATGTAGCCTACCCACCACTGAATTAATTCAATATAATTATTAGATAATTACCTCTTTGAAACGTCTTCGAAACATTTTATGATAATTTCCAGGCCTAGTGCCTCAGAGAGCATCAGATCAAAATAATTTTGTTTGGTACTGGATCATGAATTTAACGCTACAGGAAACAACTAACCTTTTTTTAATTCGGAATTTGTAACTTTGTTTAGCAGTGAACTAACTTGTGGGTAATTCAGTTAAACAAGCAACTATACTCGAATATTGTACTACCTCCTTTGATTTTGATTCCTTAGATTCCATTTGAAGATTGAACTTGGCTACCCCGATATACAATTCGCATTCACTCACTAATCCTTATTACGTGCATTGCTAGTTTATATAGTTTATAGCATTTATCCGTTATACAGCGCGATAATCTGATTTTCTTTTACCTTTGTCATCATTGTTTTTTGGAAATTTGTTTTGCCACGCTTATCAAAATATGGAAACCAAAAACCGTACCTTCATATGATAAAAATCAAGGTCAGCTTCGGAATGAAGATTAGTAATAATGATGATGTATTTAAATTGAATAGAATATTATTAGGAGAAATTAGTTTTTGAGAAAAAACGTTCATATGAAGGTGTTTCGAAATGACTTTTTGTTTAATTCCACATTCATTGTTTCAAGAAGGTTTTCTTCTAGTTTGCATCTAGAAGAAACGTCTGTACATAATCTACACATCTAGTTCCTTTCTTCGGATTCCCAATTTTTTATTTGAGAGTAGAATGGAGATGGAGATGGTGGAGTAGAAAACCAAAATGATCAATATACCAAAAAATAATATATTCATTTCGAGTAATTGTTACGGATGAGTGTGACAATATTGATAAGGTTGAAGGTAAAACATATCCATCAAACAAACAAATTAACCTAAACAAAGACATATGCGTGATAAGAGCATGATCACCACGCACAGTTGCATCTATTGGGTAAAATAAACAATCCTCCTTACGCTATCCAATCAGATTCAACTGCAATCGACTGGCGGAATTCATTGTTACAGCAAAGGAGTGGTCAGTTACGTTTTAACGCCCATGGTGTGTACATTTATATAAAATTTTTGAGTTTTCAAGAACTGATACGGTTGAAGAAACTGCTAATTTGTGCCTTTACACTCCACTTAAAAATGTTTCCTACATCTAACCGCATATTATTGAAAAATAAGTCTTAGTAAGACTTATTAGTACAAGAAGCCTTGTGTAGAAGATTTCCTGCACGATGCATGATAATGTTTTGGTGCACTCTGTTGCTTAGAACTACAGGGTGTAGATGTCTACGCCTCAGAATAATTCCTAACAAAATAAAAGTTTCTTACTACTAATTAGAAAATAGATCAATTCGAGTGAAAAATAATGACAATAATAACAATCTTTCTAATATCCTTGATGTATTAATTTATTTTCCCAAAAGTTCGTTCTTCAGAAGTTTCTAATGAAAGTGACGTCATTCCTTGGTTAGTCAGTATTTATAATGATAATTCAAAAGTGACGTTACTTCCACTAAAATTTCATTACTCCACTAATAATTTCAAAAGTTGGGTAGAGTTATCGAAACACAAATGGAGTATGTCGATAAAATCAGTGTGTCGCTTTTTTACTTTTGAATTAAAAAGATACGGTCGTTTTAAAACGGTTTTATTTAGCTTGCCTGTTTGTTTGTTTATTTATTTGTTTGGGTCAAATTTAGTAATTGAAGTTTGATCTAACTCCAGTCGACACATTTAGTTTTGATAACAATACAATCAAATAAATTCTGTATCATTGTAAATTCAAGATGGCCGCAGCTACAAAATGACGGTTTGAATACATTTTCACAACTACCTCAATATGGGTATCCGATGACAGGTCTTGACTAGTAGAATATCAGTACACTTTGAAAAAGATTCAAATTCAAGATAGCCACAGCTACAAAATGGCGGATTAAATATTATCTTGAAATAGTAGTCAATGAACTGAATAGAATGAGAAGAATTGAGAACAAATTTAGAAATCAAAAACTTTAAAATAAAATAGATAAAAAAAATTTATGTTGAACGGTTTTATTGAAAAAAAAAATTACGATGAAGATAATGTACTAAAAATTAAAAAAAAAACACAACTCTCCTCAGCAGTCTATGATATTGATCAAATAAAAAAAATAAAATCGTTGTGCGAGTATTTAGGTACATATTTACTCAGGTTACGCTAAGCCCAACGATTGTATTATATTTTTTCTCATCAATACCGAATTTATTTTAATATATTATCTCTACTTACATCATTATTATTATTTTTTCAATAAAACCAATTAACATTTTTTTTTAGCTTTTTTTTTCTCTACTACTTGAGAGCCGTCTAACTTGTCCATGTCTCCAGTCATCGCCTCAGGAGCTTATTGCGTTTTTCTCTCATCTTTCACGTGACCCTCATTCCAACAATCTTGTGCATTATACTAATATGTACAAGTCACACGCTAAATGTATGTCCATAAATTGTTTTGTTTGGGTGTACTTTCAATGGACTGTATTCAGTGAGTAACCCTGTAATTGTTTTGAACTGATTCCTGCTTTGTTGAAGTAGTTCTTGTGTTCTCTTCTCGGATGGTCCCATTATGAAGGTTTTCCCGTGTGTATTTCACTAGTAGGCACTCTTCATTTTAGACCCACTCACCAATCTGGTTTCATACCAAAGATTTTGGTAATCCCACAGCTGGTTAGCTGGTTTAGGGCCTAAGTATGGAGGTGATAATTTGTGTCTAGCACACTCATCAGCTCTTTGGTGATGTGTTGGAATTAGCCAATACTTGATGAAAGTCCGTAATACTTGGTAAAGAAAGTTTTTGGCTTTCTACTACTCCATCTTGATAGAAAGCCAAAAATTTAATTTCCCAAAAATTAATCACTCCTAAAAAATATAACCCCTTCAATCCATAATACTTCATTTGAGAATTTCACTTTAGCTTCTTCAAGCGTTTTCATACTAACTAAATTCTACTTAATTTGTGCTTCATATAATAAACACTTTGGATCAAATGTCCTTCTACCTAAGTAATTACTAGTAATAATGTGAAGAATTCAATTCTATTTGGTCACTCATTAAACTTTTAGAATTCTTAAATCCATTAATTTCTAAGCATGCCAAAAGTTTGAGTTTCAAACCTTTCTCTTCGAAATGTAACACTCCCTCTGTAAAAACATGGTTTACAAATGTGGAAATGTGGTTATTATTGTTAATAATTTTGCTCAAATTATAATTAGTCCGGTGAGCCGCGTCCATGTATGTTATGTCAAAAAACAAGCGATGTTATTGTCAATGTACTAAGATGCTTCATTTCGTTTCTTGAAGTGGGACCGACATAGTAAATATATTGTTTTCTCAGTGTTTTGGAAAGAATAATGTCAATAATATCCACCTCATAACCGTTGTTGACAGTGATCTGTTTAATAAAATTCAGTTCCTTCTGAATCAATCCAACCAATGAGTGTGCCCTGATTTTTTGTATCGAGATCCTATCTTGTGCTTTTGGACAGTCTAAGTTCCTTCATTAGTTGTACTGAGATCAAGTATGTTGCGAGACAGATGATAGTGATGTACAGAAATATTGTCTACAAACTAACACCTGATGGAAGGATGGGTTCGAAGTCGAAACTTGTGCGAACTAAGGACTAACGAGGTCTTCCCTTTGAACGTGTGATTCCTAACACGGATTGGACGATAGCAAGTGAAAATCAATCATTCAGCCTGCGGCGTGAACCATCGACTCACACATCGGTCGATTGATTGAGTGAACAAAGCACCCACGTCTAACCGCCCGGCTACCGACAGACCATTGTCCATTAGGTCCATTGTGAAATATCCTATAAATAACCAGTTTTCGATGTATTCTATTGGTATTCTGGAAAGAGCATCAGCACTGGTGTTGTGTTTTTTGTATACAACTGTGTAGTCATATTCCTCAAGGTGAAATCTTTATCTTACTCATTTTGGTTGGGCTCCTTCAACGAAAATAGCCATTGGAGTCATAGATGATCCATATAAATAGTAAACTTTCTTCCGTAGAGGTATGATCAAAAAGATTTCGTTGTCCAAACGATCACCAACAGTTCTTTTTGTGTTGTCGAGTACCATTGTTCTGTATCGTTTTTGACGCATAGGAGGATAGTAGGTATAACTCCTAGTGCGGAATTGCTCACATCAGTGCTCAAATTGAAGAACTATTGGAATCTGTTTATTTCAGGATACGATCATTGACAATACTTTTATTGAAATTTTTCGAAACTTTCTATACAATCAGCTGAATGTACAACTTTAGCATTGTTCTTTAATCATTTTGTTAAGGGTTCAATCATCTTGCCAGAGTTTTTTTTATAAATCTTTTGCAATACCCTAGTTATCCAAGGAATGTTCCAATTTCCGTCTTATTTTTTGCTATTTGAAATTTTTAATCTGGCGTTATTATATATCTGAGGTAAGCGACTTATTTTATTGCAAACAGATTTTAAACAGATTTAAACAGAAGCGACTTATTTTCGCAGAAATTCACTTTTGTCCAACTTTATTACTGAACGTCACAGGAATTTGCTAACAGTGTTGTTGATCGATTGAGTATTATGAGGTCTCAAAACAGTGAATTATCGCCTCTTTGGTCCGTAAAATTTTGTTGAAGTGATTTCTAAACGTCTGTCCAAGATATAATTTCACTTGCTCCGGTGACAGTTTTTGCTCTCCCTGCCTATTTGTTTTTCATGCGGGTTATCAAAAGCTTGTTGATGAATGTTATTGGGTATTCTTTTTTAGAAAACTGGGTTACTATGAGGTTACACGTTTTAATAAAATCAGCTAGTTGGTTCACCTTAAAATTTTGGGATGGCCTTCAAATGATTTGTTTGAAAAGCAGTCAATTCCGTTGGGTTGTTTTTGGTTGTTGTTTTCAGATAATTATATATTACTAGCAATGTCAAATCCAAAGATACAATTATAACTGGAATAAAACACGAATTAACTCATATTTAACATATGAGGCAAGTTTGGGTAGAGTTGCAGCGTCTATTGAATTCTAGGCATCCAGGGTGAGATACCTAATTGATGTAAATGCACTCCGGGAAATGGCCTTGACTATTTCTATAATATGTGTAGTCCATACGTAACACGCTTGATCAAGCTATTTTATAGTGAAAATTTCACTAGAATAAGCTTTTTCGTTTGCGTCATATTATATTTGGGTTTAGAGAATTCTACCCCTGGTAACTTATAATACATGATTTTATCGATTCATCTAGTGACAAATCTTAACTAGGTTAGAAACGATCATACATAAATTGAATGGCGCAAAAGTGTTTCTTAAAAATGTTTCTGGGCTTGACATTAACTGATATAAGGTATATATTCGTTTCAAAATCGATTTTCGTCTGAACTCTTCAGAAATGTGAGAAGTGAGAACCAAAGGAAGACGATGTCAAGCACAACCGAGGATTTTGTACCGAAAGTACATTCTATAACATATCGGAGTTAAAACCACCCTCATTCCATTCAGATAGTGATCCAGCAATGGGAAGATATGCCTCAAAATATATTTATTCAAGTCTTTAGTCGGTAATATTACTTACCAATTTGCCCTCGTATGTATTGAAAATGTTTACGACGAATGAATAATTAATTATGAATCAACAATATAAAACTGAAAATAAAATCTTACCTGGACTGAATCACAACATGTTTTAGGTAACTGTTAAACTATATGTGGTTTATAAACGAAAATGATGAAATTTCATACAAAACTGGTTTTGCTAGTAGGTCCATAGAGTTTGATATCCGATACTATATCATGACTAGTCTGTCGAAATTCATCTCAGACTGATAACCCGACAGACCTGTAAATGTTTATCTCCTTAAGGATTTTTCAAAGATGTTTGCCGATTCGTAATCAGCTGGCGAGCGATTAACAACATAAAATTTGAATAAATGTTAACATACCTACTTGCATGATATCATGACCTTAAATAAAATGTTTAACCTTCTAGTGAGAAAATGATAAGTTGGGTCTTGGATCGCTACTTTTTCAGGTCACTGCAGGAAATAATTCAGTAAGAGACGCACTCAGTATATATAGGGTGTTTCAAATTCGATCCTCACCATTAGGATCTCGGAAACTATGAGAGATACGAAGATGGTTAAATTGGGGCAAAGTTGCGCATTTATCTGACTAACAATATGTCGTTGAGAAAGTTCTGAAATTCCGAATATATCCGGAGATATCCAGAAAAAACATAAATTTCAAGAAATGGTTTTTATTTTTTTCTGGCTTTATTTTTCGAAGGATTCGAAAATAAATTGCACTTCCACATTGCCACTTTTTCCCTGCTACATATAATGATGTTTTCAGATTTGCTATGCGACGTTTCGTGTTCCAACCACCATCATTAACTTAATTTTTTCTTATGGGCGCTACATTGGATTCTTTCGCCATAGAACCATATTTTACCTTTTCAATGATGTTTAAAATCTGTTTTTCTGTTAATCAACTGTCGCCCCCATACGAACGACAACTCTCAGAAGTTGAGAAACTTGTGCGAGACTAACGAGGTCTTACGTTTTAACGTGTGATTCCTAACACGGTTGCAGAATCATTCCAGTTTCAACCAGATAAATTCTCTCGAGAAAAATATCTAGTCGAGGCAGGAATCGAACCCACTGCCTTCCGATCGTGAGTCGGGCGCACTACCACCGCGACTAATTCCATAATGATAGAATGATTCCAAAATGATAATAATTTATCATTTTATCATGAAAAATTAATTTTTATCATAATAGGCTTTGACTTTGACGTTTCTAAATTTGACTTTAAATTATTACACTCAATGACATTTTGTTATCATACAAGTTATTGAGTTTTTGGCGAAAAATGGCTTTCACGAATGAAGAAAAAAAATTATACAAATTTGATACAAATACGATAGAAACGGTGTTAGGACATCAGAAATGAATTTAAACTTGTATCCCGAAAGACGACAACCATATCGAACTATGTTCATCTTATTGGATCAAAATCTTACTGAGTGTGGTTCATTTGAAAAGTCGAAGAAAAAAATACGGATACAGAAAGGACCAGAAAACTAAATAATATCATACAAGTGCTTATAGACATATAAAAAAGCGGTTTAAAATGTTACAAAATACACATATCTCAAAAATTGCATCCAGGAGATCCCGAAAAGCGATTAGAATTTTATAATTGGCTAATAAGAAAACCTGACAACTAACAGCAATAAATTGGATGAACTTGTAATCCAACACCGAAAGTTGGCTTTATTATTCATAACTAAGTTTGTACGAGGCTATACAAATTCGAGTCTTTGCATCTCGTAAACGGTAAGATATAGAGAGTAACAGTTGGAATGAAAAGTTTATGAAAATGTATGAAATTTTATTTTTTTATTATTCAGTAAAGTCGAGGGCAATACAACGATTATAGCGGTCATACAATTTTTCGATATCTTTTTTCGTAGGATTTGTCTTTTATCATCAAAATCTGCCTCAGTTTCCACGATTACCTCTTTATCGGCGCTAATTTTTTTTCCAGCGAGCATTCTCTCGAGGTCTGAGAACAGAAAAAAGACGCTGGGGTCCAGATCTGGAGATTACGCTGAATGCGGAAGCAATTCGACGTTCAATTCATGCAATTTTGCCATCGTGTTCATTAATGTGACACGCTTCATTATCTTGATAAAACAGTACTTTCTTTTTCTTCAAATGGGGCCGTTTTTCAGCGATTTCGTACTTCAAACGATCCAATATTGCTAGGTAATACTCCCTGTTTAAACTTAGCAACGGTTGATTTTCCTGGTACAAAGTCCGAATAATGTTTATCAAGCCAGTATTTTTTGCACCAAAAAGCAATGATTTATTTACACACGAAATTCCTTTTTATCCATTTTCTTCAAACTATCAAAAGTTGCTTCACTCAAAATGTTCTATCCCTCGAACTGATATTCCGACAGCTGTGAAATTTGTACACTTGTCTTTTGAAGGTTAGGGTTAACTGAAAATCATCTGTATTCAATACTAGTAGCGCCATATGTGTGCTAGCCTACGAACTTCTCTGTCCACCTGATGACTAGGTTAAATTATAATTAAGTGAGCACTGATGATGACGAAAGTCGAAAGCACTTTGCGATAGGAATTTACAATTATACACTTGAATACAAAACTCTTCGATTCATTCAATTATAATAAAGATAGCTACTTTTGGCTACTACCTTAGTATAAAGATACATTTATACCATGATACTACTGAATAACGAAAAACTGACTCTAGCTCTTTTGGTTATAGAGACATATATTCTTTATTTGTAAAAATCATGAAAATCTGTTCCCGTTTTGCCATAACAACTTTCATCATACTATTAGAATATGATAATGGATTCTTTTAGGTAGGGTTTCGTCATCCGGCATGGTATGAATTAAAAGGCTCCATTTCAAGCAATCCATTGTTTATCTTTATATAAATCGCTTAAAATTTGCGAGAACTTCCACAAAAATATTTCCAGCGATTTTCCATCCGAAATCATTGATGTGTATCTAAAAATAACTGTATACTCTGTTAGATTAGTTGTAGAGTTAGGAATTATTGTAATACATCTCCTGAAGAAGTGAACTTGGTTTTTGAAATGCGCGTCAAGAAGAATCTTTCATTTCTGATATTTGGAACAGTCCTGGTTTTGGATTTATTCTACGCCAGAGGTTCCAGTTTTACCTTCCAGCATTTCAGTGTTGGATGTTGATGTCGTGGGGATGAGTAATTACCCCTAAACCCCCTCACCCATAAATCCACCCTTGAGTGGAATTCTTTAATGACTACATATTGATTATGGCATCTTTCAATCAGTCTTCCTATGTTCTTTTTTTTTCAATTCTCATTTGATTATAACAGTTTACAAAACGCATGTTTTGCTGAAGCCTCTTCAGGAGTTCCTTATTCTCCAGGACATGCCTGACTGATTTATTGTATAGTGAAATATGTGATGCGATTTGTCGTTTTAGTTAACCTAGTTTATCAACGAATGTACGAGCAGGAAGAGTCCAAGAGATAGGTCACTGTATGTAAGGAAAGCCTATTCATCGATGGATATACATCACAGAGTTTGATACGGTATAGCAGGGGCGCTCAAACTTGAACTGATGGCGATCTACCTCAATATTGTTAGACTACGATCGATCGACTCTGAGAGGCTGCAAGTATGTGTGATGCAGGATTTTCGTCTAGGTAGGGTGTATCGTGGCATAGATATTAGTTTTCCGCACAATATGCATTTTTTAGTCAAGGTAAGTGCAAGTCTGCTCTAAAATGTCAATGAAAAAGCTCATAATTATTCAAAATTGAGAGTTTATTGGTTCTTATAAAACGAACGAGCTGTAGTGTCTAAACTTAACTAAAGAGTAACTTTGGATGTTGAAGCGTACCACAGCATTTCCTCAGCATTTATTTATTTATATCGACGCGAACGACGTCTGGAATGTTTTCTTTGACAATTACCGCGCGTTCCTTTGATAAAGCCATTTTTTGCCGCTAGCAGCGGGTTATTACGATGAAAGAAAGTGATAAGGGTGTTATTTTGGCCTAATTGTGGATCGAATAAATTTTAGTAGTTTATTTATTTCATTTTTTTCTAGTGACCTATCTACTAAAACAAAATCTGTGAATAGTTGTATATCGAAATTTTTTCCCAGATCGACTCAAAAAGCACTCGCGATCGATTAGTCGATCGCGGTCGACCATTTAAGCACCCCTGCCGTATGGTATATTCTATGGCCTCAATATGTTATCGTGTCATTCTATATTTTGCATTCGTTCAGATGTCTTGGAGTGCCTGACAAGATATTAAGATGTAGTTAATAGTGGAGGACTAACTTGTGCTCAGCTTCTTCTTTTCTGCATCTCATTACTGCCATTATATTGCCTTGTTAGGAATCACACGTTAAAAGGTAAGATTTCATTAGTTTTTAGCTCGCACAAGTTTCGACTTCTGAGGGTTGTCGTTCGTAGGGGTACGACAGCTGGTTAACGGAAAAAACATATTTGTTTAATCATATGACACATCAAGAAATATTTGTATATAGACATGGCACACGGAATTATCGAAAGCATAAAGTGATTTATTATATGGCGACTTATTACTCTATACCCAGGTGTAAAGGATCTTCATCAGTCCTTAAGGGTGGTGGAAGAGTACTTTCATATAGTTCGGACACATGAATGTACAGAAGTTCATATTAAAAGATAACAATGTGAAGCATTTTACCAGAGAGATGTCATACTTAGCTTGGAGTGGAACGCCCATTACAGGAGGTAACTACAATAAAAAAAAAGTTGCATCAGGTTTCAGCACAAACTCCGACATATCTGGAGTTGAACGTGTGTACACAACTGTACTGGAACTGAATGGAGCCTGTAAAGTGAATTTCCTGCTTCCTAGATATTACACAATATTCACACAATTTGGTAATATTATATTTCTATATGATCACATTTGTATTTAGGACATCTGAAATATCACATATTCACAATATCTGCATGGCATTCTCATTTCTCATCAATTCTCTACCTCAGGATGAAAAGAATTGCTCATATTATTTCTAAAACATCCTCTGTTCATGATTTAAGTGACATACTTGGTAATATCCATCAAATTTTCTAAATAGCCTGTAACATAATTCTGCTTTGGCTTCAAGGATCTGGATATCCAATGTTTATAGTTTTTATGCATTGGGAAAAATGCATTCATTCTTATAAAATAAAATTAAATTATTTTTATACTCAAGAGTCGAGGATATTAAGATCAAAACACTTTCAGATTGAAGAAACCTCCAATTTATTTTAGGAGTTTTTTATTTGAAAAAATGTGGTGCCTGTGGTGTTAAAGCTACCAGAATTATGAATAATTTGTTACAATAGTGAATTCTTAAATGATGACAACTACTCAAGGTGTCATGAACATGTACAACAAGAAATTGTTATTTAATTGATTTTATTTTCTCGTTTACAAATTAAAATTGATTTACTGCATAATCGTTTCATGCAAACTTCACAATAAATAAAGAAAATGGTAAATACTAAATTAACAATGAATGGAAAACTAAGTTAGAAATATATCACAATATAAAATTTGCGAAGTATAACACATGATCAGGCAGATGAGTTTAACTAATATTGTATGGTAATTATATGATTTTATGTACTAATTGCTGTTTAATTAAAGCATTGAGCTCTTTTTCTTTCAAATGATTCTTTTTCAATGGTTATATAAATATATTAGCAATTTGTGGGTGATTCAGTAGCTGAAAGAGGTGTAAATAAAATATGAGATCTTGACTTGACAAAATACACTATGACGAATGAAAATATCATGGATATACATCCTATAGCTATTGTCATTTTTTCGTGAGCAGCTGAGGGTTTCAGAAACATTCTCACATTCATTTCGGCCCACGTGGATTCAGTCCATGAGCTGAATTCTCCAGAAGACCAATCATAATCTGGAAGTGGAATTAAAATATATATAATAGATACTATATTAAATGAAAATGTAACGAATTATTCACAAGGCATAAAACAAGTAATCATATTTTTTGTGCTGACTGCAGCATGAAAACTTAAATAAAAATCTACAACTTTTGCTCTTAAGAAATACACATAAAGGTACAAAAATGTTCCTGTGTCTCAGATCTACAAAACCTTCTCAGTTGATAGTCATTCCGCTAAACAATTCCATTCATGAAAACAGTACTCAAAAGAGATGTTATTCCTTGAACATGCCCTATCTTATAACATTACATATAGATTGAATCAGACTGAATTCAATAAAAAACACTGGGCTTACCTGGAATAAGGAAGGCCGGACTGATAGCTTCAGTTGTATTCATGGTAATTTTGTAACACTTCGTTGTATTCAGTTGTTGGATACTCTTTGACATATTATAAAATTTGAATGCCTAAAAAATATATATTTCAAAAATACACTATTGTATAGCTTTTAAAACATACCATTTTGAACACTATTCTGGACAATTACTTTTGACGGTAATTGTAGAGAATGTATGGTATACAAATATGATTTATCTCTATCTAATTAGGTACGGGAAGTTACCTATGAACAATATACAATTACGATGTTTGTTAAAAAAAGAACTACCCATACATGTTTCCACTTACATAGTTTCTAGGATGATTTGTGCAATTCACATTTCCATCTCCCACGATGTCTCCGGTAAACCACCCCAAAGTAAGTGCAGTCACTGTGGTGGCATAATTTATGACGTGGTCTACACCAACATATAGATTCAAAGGACCGTTTGAAAATTTCTGTAAGAATTGCAAGAATCAATGCAGTTAATGAAATGAAAAACATTTGTTTCATAGAATAAACACGAGAAACAACAAACGATTGAACTGATTTTGTTAGAAGTGGTTTTATGAATCCACAGTCAATAAAATTAGTTCAGAGTTCAGGTATGAATTAGGCGTTAGACATATAGAAGGATGCATGGGTATTTCATAATCAGTATGAGATAGAAAGTTGAATTGTGGCAAAGTTACTCTTACTTTTTTGGTATGGGAGATGAAGAAAAACGAATATTATTTTGCAGTATCTTCGTTATTTGCATAAATATTCAAAATCTACTTACACTTTGCTGTAGCATCTTTCATTGTACTATCAGAATATTATCATAAAATTATAATACAGGGTATTCATACCCATCATAATTAATTTTGAAATTTTAAATAAAGACCTGTATTTAATTGTTAATTTTTTTTCATCATTTTTAAAATGGATACAAATTATTATCAACAGAAATGAAAGATCATGTAGTCATTTGTCATATGTCACTGGTTTGAAAATGTATAAATTAACCTGTCGTAAATTGAGACAGACTTGAGATATAAGAGCAATAACTCTAAAGCTACCCTCTTACTTGGCTTGCCTTTCAAGAACAGTTGAGAGCAACAATACATTTGTGGTTCAATTTAACATTGATAATATGTTGATAGTGGAGGTTGATATCCGGATAGCTGTTTATCCGGATACCAGATATTCGACCAACCTTACAGCCAGATATTTGGCCGCAAATTTCAATGGAAATATTATAGGTTTGTTCCAATATATGTCAGGTATTTGTTGAAGTAGTGGTACATAGAAAGAAAGAATTGTCTTAATTCGATTGATTAACAGGACCATGATAAAAAATCATCTATTATATTATTATCAAATCATTTGAACTCTGGAAATATCGAAAGAGCTTGAATTTAACTGCATTATGCATGAACCTAATACACCAAAAAATTGCTCAAAAATGAAGGTATGTATTTAAAGTTTGAAATTTGAATGAGCCCCAAGTGGGATAATAACCTGTATGGAAATTCTATGATTATGTTTTTAAAAATACATTTTCAAACACTTACCCCACCTTTCCTCAAAGCTTTATGTACTTTGCAATTAGGATCCTCCAGATAACAGTGAAGTAATTCATCCACCTTGAAAAAACGAAGCATCTGCATCATCTCATCTTTATTTTTTAAATACTGCTTGTTGCTAATATGTGGTCAATGTGAAATATTGTGAAATATTAAATATACAGCTTGATTTGTATGCATAAAGATGTTGGGAGGTAGGGATATGGCAACGCTATTTGTGATATTTATTATCGTGAGATTTTGTATCAATCAGTAGTCTATTTATGCATATTTGGAAAATTTGAATTTCTTTGTCCAGTCACACATCTAATGAATTTTTCAGAAATTATAGGCACAGAGATATAGGTGTAGAAACCTCTATCTGCCTAATTGACGTGGGTTTTGTGATATTTGAAGCTTACTTTTATATATCAGATTTCTATCAGGGTACTTGCAATCACTTATTTTTCTGGTCAAAATATCACAATCTGTTTTTTTTTTTCTAATTTTAACAAATACTCTGGCAGCAGAAACTGTGTTAAATGTCAAAAATCCTTTACTTTTCATAACCAGTTATGAAACGTTCTACTTTTTGTAGTAGACTTTCATTTTATAACTATATATTTCGTTGAGATAATTACCTTGATAATTAGCTACACTAATAATCCGAGTTATATGATCGGTGGGTACATGAGACACATAGAACCCAATGAAGACAAAGACAACAACACTTTAGTTATATCAGTATCTTTTTTCAGGTTTCAGAGTTCTCGTAACGTGGAATATTTACATAATGTTTTGCAAACATGCATGGCTAGCTTCTTCAGAGGTGCTTCCATTTCGGATATTAAAAAAGAACTGATGTATCTTCAGTCAGAGGTTATATTTGAATTCTGAAAGAGATAATGGGAAAAGCTGTTTTTATACAATCAAGACGTTTTGGCAAGATCACACTTGCCATATTCATGTGCTATACTTGGTAGCTGAACTTTAAACTGAAGTCATACTTTTCAATGTCTGTCCATTTATACACTGCCGTAGGCTGTAATTGTGATGTGAAATGTGCTGATTGGTCGACTGATATTGCGTTCGCTGTTGGTGGTGTACTGGCCATAGTTTTGGAATGATGGTTTTCCATGCAGCTAAGAGATAGTGTGCGTCATCTCTCGTGTAGACTGCCGATCTACTCAATTTTAATGGCATCCCAATCCTGGTTATCTGGTGATGTATACTTGCGATCTGTTTTTAGCTTTTAAGTCGATGTTTTGAACTGTATCAAGGTGGTGTTTGTATTGGTCTGAGATTGTTTGTTTATTGTAAAGTGATAGTGTTCCTCGAATCTGACTGACATTCGCCTATTTGTTTGGCTGACGTATTCTCTGATGCAATCTCCTCATGTTATCTTATAAATGCCTTGGTTTTCTAGGTTAACCTTGTCTTTTGGGTTGTTCAAGGAATTTTTTATAGTTTTCGTAGGTTTATGAGTCGTGTCGTTTTAGAATTTATTCTATTTCATCTGTAACTCCTCTGACAGATTGCAGGATGTCTTTATTTTTACTTGTTTTCTTTCTTTCTTCAGTGTGTTACTCTATGAATTTTATAATTTTCATATCTATTCTGCTTTTTTTATGTCTTTCATTTATTGTTCCCTTATGTCTTTGTCGCCGTTCGGATCTGGTTTTAAGGGTGTTGGCTGGTGATATGATGCCGCATGTCCATCGAAATGAATGATGAAAACGTTCACAACATATCTCAGCCATAATTTGAGTTCCTTGGAGTTGTTCAGAGGCTTGGTTTCAAAATAACACATGAATAGCTTGGGGATGACCTTCTGTCTGTCTGATAGGCCCTCGTTCATTACTATTGGTTCTAAAGCTTCATTTATTGTTACAATGTTGTATGATTGTGAATGTTGTGTTAGTGGTTGCATTATGTTTTTAAGTTGCTGTAATGGAGATCAAAATGCACAGACGATGGGTCTTGGAGGTTTTTGTTTGTGAATTTTTTTAACCAATTTAATTTGGGGCATCAACTGGACTTTTCTATAGATATAATTTATTTCTGGGTTTTGGCATTTTTTCGTAACTTTTATTTTTGTTTTGATGGTTTTCGCCAAATAGTTGTGTGGTCTTTATTGATTTGTTTATATGCCTTTGTGAATTGTGTATTCCTTTGTGTCCATAACAATGGTAGCGTTGCCAGTGTTTGCCTTTAGTATAGTGATATCAATTCAATTCAATTCAAAATGTATTTTATTGTCGAAGAATAAAATTTCTTTTTGACAAAGCATGTCTAAACAATTTAAAAAATTAAGGTAAAGTGGATAACACAAGTAAAAATAAGTAAAAAAATGAAATGTAACAGGACATGGAATTCTACAGAACAGTTAGAAAATTGATAGGAGTGAATGAATAATAATAACAATTCAATAAAGGTTCAGG
>WOGN01001021.1:0-20841 GCA_015342105.1 Leptinotarsa texana | reverse complement strand
ACACGCCAAGGATGACATTTCGGGACGAAACGTCTCTAAGAAGGGGGCAATGTAATGAATCTGAGGCCGGCCCTGAGAGTTATCGCACACACCAGGCGCATGACATCGACAAAGGAAGCGGTCAGACTAGGCGGGAAAATTCCGGGTGCGCCGAGAAGGAATCTGCAATGTTCGTTGCCGATATATAAGCGGCCTTTCGTCCCTAGAGGGGGCAGTCTGTACTTAGAAAGCGAATCGAGTGGTTAACAAATTGTGAAGTATTAAGTGTGTATATAAATTAGTTAGTGAAATATTGTAAAAATAAATTTGTTTAAGACAGTTAATTCCTTTAATTCGTTACAATATAAAAAAATAAATATAACGGAAAAATTGTGGTTAATAAATGTTACTTACTTCATCAAGAATAACATCACGACTTCCATGTAGAGGGAAACAGTCATGTGGCTAAATTTTTTGCCAACATACTGCAGTAAGTGAACACTATTGGCAAGATATCTTGTTAAATGTATTTCACCGATATTACTGGATTTCAAAATATGATATACCTGCAAAAAAAATCATGTGTTTCATAGAAGAGAAGGCATGATTCGAGAATATTAAACCACAGAGAACGACCAAAAGCTCGATTTGTGTAACTATTCTTGTAGATGCAACCATTGATTTGGTCATATTACTATCACCACTTGATAGCCTTCATTAGTCTATATGCAAAAATCAAATTACCAGTTCTAATTGACAACATTATTTTTAAAATATTCAAGAATAATCTGGTTTCTAAAAAGAAATACATGTTTGCACATTATAGGTGAATTACATTTCGTAGTGATATCACAAACTAGATACTACTAGGGAGAATATTTATATTCTCATTTCTTTCTTCGGTTGATCACAGTGTAGTTTTTCGCCTCTTGCCATCAAATGCCAACATGAGTTAATAGCAAACTATAGAACACTACTCTCTCCTCCCTGCAATACCAGTCACCCAACTCACCTAAATGTTGCTTCTCTTTTTGATGTAAAAGGTGCATATCAAAATAAAAACGCGAAATAGCAGTAGCGAAAACATGATTGAAAAACTCGAGCAAAGGCTTAGAATACTTGAAAGGAAATTCAAAAGCAGAAATTTATCAGTTTCGGATTTAGAGCCAGATAATACATTACATCTATCTGTATATTTATTTAAAAAAGGAACAGATTTAGTGTGAACCCCAGCATAATCTTTGACGGATTATATGCTTTGCATAAAACAATTTTCCTTTTAAATTTAGGATGTTCTCTCTGATGTTTTCATGAATCATATTTTCACATGCTACTACCTGCGACGAAGAAACACCAGTGCGTGTTTGCATAAACGAGTACGGCCTCCCAAGATGACTAGGAAGAAAAGTCAACCCAATACTGGTCCCTCCTAGAGGCGAGTTCGCGGCCACTCATATATTAAAGTCTACTAAAAACCACTTAATATGGGTTTTCATTCAATTTCAAGTATGCATTACAGAAACATAATAGGGCATATACAAAGTAGATCAGAGAGTTCTAAATTGTACTGAGAGGTAAATTGAAATTTAGGTTAGGTATGAATAGAAAGAAAGAAATTTTGTTGATGCTTTACACTATTCACGTTTACACAAGTCAGGTGGGAATATACTAGTAAAATAGGTAAGTCATGGTTATAATTACATCTACATAATATAAAAGGTCCTTTTAGAGTTCCAAACACCTACTGTACAAAAAGAAAATGTTGACTGTAATTTTTATTATCAACCATATCATGCTGTATTATTATGAAAATATTTGAATATCTACCTGTAGTAAGAGTCCGTGACATTCATTATCCTTAATATCAGGCTCCTTCAACCTTTCGAATGTATGATCTAAATGTTCCTCCATTTGATCATTTCTTATCAAGAGAATAGATGCTCTTGCAGCCAGTTCTCTTGTTCTATATACAGGATTTGACAGACACACAGTTAAGTGGGGAAGATATCGATCTAGCTGAAAAATAATGAAAAGCTATCATGAATTCACTATTGATGGACATCCTTCATTACCTGCATATCATATTCTTCAAAATGTCCTGGATATAATCTACATAATATCATCAAAACTGGATGCAATAGAAGGCTGTCACTTTTTATACTCTCTCTCGCCAAGGTACTCATAAGAAACTTGAACAATTCTGGATATCTCATAAAGAATACTCTCACAGTCAATCTATTCTTCATGCAAACGTCTTCCGAATCTTGGGTTCTTTGTACGCCAAACATTCTGGTTATCAGTGCAGCATAGAGAAGGGTTGCAGAATTTCTGATCTATGAAGATATCACAAAGTCATTAATTTATTTACGTATTTTTTGAGCTTGTCGAGTTTTACAAAGATTTGGAGAAAATAGACAAGTCAGACGGCTCCCAAGTACCAAAAAACTCCTTTATATAATATTTCTACAGAATTTATTGACAATTGATCTAGCAACATTCAACTTGAAAGGTAAAACTATAATACTTTTGATTAGTTGAAACCAAATAAGTCAATGTGTATACAATGAAGATATTTATGTCTAATGTTTCTAGATCACTAAAGAATATTCTGCAAAAATCAATAATGGATCTTTTTTCTATCTCAATTTAAAACAATTCAACTTGATACCTAACTGATAACCAACTTAATGGTATGACTAGTTTCTAAGATAAGGGATGTTGAAATTGAGATGTGGGATTATAAAATATTTTGAAAACGGAAGGAGATAATTCTAATTAGATACCAAGAATGATTTTATCCATCTATGAGGATTAGATGTGCATATAATTACTTATGAAATTACAAAAAAACAAAATACAAAGAATGAAAAATGGGAAAAAGTGACCAGATATTTTGTTTAATTTGGGCATTATATTTAATTTATACAAGTTCGATACTGAAATTATATCCTATGAGATTTAATGAGACTTGTTATAATCTTGTAATCTAAGTAATCTTAATAATGGAGAAAAATCCTTGAACAATTCTATGCTATTTAGGGTAAATATCAAAACAAATATTAGTGTGTTCAAGAAAGTTGGATAAACTAGAAACTCCAACTTGTTTCTGCACAGGGTAGATTTATAAAAAAATAGGTGGTCACCGCTAAAAATCAAAAAATAAAAGTGAACAAGTAATAAACAAATCAATTGATATACTTTTTATTTCTCATTTAACTTTTAATCCATAATAATTTGTATTTTCAATTTACTTGCATAATTCTACATTAAGACATGCCGCTGCTACTTTTGATATATTTTTAACTAATCTACGTGTTTGTATCAGATTTTTACCATACATTACACATTCGTATTTTATATTACCTCTTACTAACATTTCTCTTCCATGTAAATATTTCAAAATGAAGAAATAAACTATATATTTATCTATTAGACTTAAAACTATCAGAAAAAAAATGTTTAATACCCAGATTACTTTACAAAACTTATAATTTATACTTGCAGAAATTGACAGCATCCCTTCATTTTCCCTTAAACTGAATTATAGAAGTAACATTCAATATACTCACATTTAAAAGTCAATTTCCAGCAATTTCAGGGCAAAGATCAGCTATCTTACCAAATTATATAAAAAAATAAGCAAAATTTGCCCCTTATTAATTAGCCAGTTTCTAATGCCATAATACATTTAGTTGAAACAGAGTACATTCTGATTATTTCCATTCAAAATTATTAATTTCTTCTGTATTTTAAGGCTGCTTTCACTTTTATTGAAATATATAGTTCTAGTCAACTATCAATGCTGTTGAAATTTATATATAAACACACATTGAGAGAAAGTAATCTAATTCTGGCACATGGAAAAAGTATTATAATTTGATTCATTTTACGACATAGGGACCAATTCTATGTATCAAACAAATTCTATACCTTTTTCTAGAAAAACATGAACTCTTTTTAGGTTGGTATCCGCTTAATTTTCATTTGAAAAATGTTCAATAATTTTTTATTCATACTATTTTGATTCAAACTTGAACTCCATTTCCAATAATAAATTAAATTTTGAATACTTACCCCCCAACTTTCACTATTGAACCCTAATATTGCGATGATGACACCTTGAGCTATAAAGGGAGATACCATTTCACCAAGTCGACTGTGTCGAAACATAGCTCTCAATACATTAAGGCAATGCACTCTATATTCATTATTACCATGGTTGATATTTTTGCACTTTTCCAAAAGAACAGTTATTGCGTGATTGAATCGAGGTTTACTAAAAGTTGGTTCTGAACCTAATATCGCCTAAAATTTATAAATGGAATTACATAAAAAATAAGTTATCTTGTATTTACCAGGATTAAAAATGGTAGTCCTGCACTTCTCCTTGTTACACATAACTTAGAAGATTGTTTTTCTCCAGTGCATAAACGTAAGGCATCTTGGAGCCAGAGTTTAGGAAGACAATTGAATTTAGGATTGGAAGATCTGAAAATAAAACCAATTTTCACGTGAATATTTCTCAGAAAACTTGACAAAACTGCCTTAGTTTACAAATTCGCCAACTTAGGGATATTTAGTTGCAAAATTTGTAGAATTCTGCAACTCCTTGACACCGAACTCGTAAAAATATTCAACAAATCTAAAAATATGAAATACGTTGGACAAGCTAAGAGTGTTTGTCATCAAAAAACTTCACTTGCATTAATAAAAAAATTGGCAATGATAACTAAGAATTGAAATTTAAAAACTATATGATAAGGAATAGTTCATAACAGAATCAACAAATTGTATGGTCGATTACACAATATAAAAAATTTAATAGTTATATCATTTTCAAACGTATTTATATCATTTTCAAACGTATTTATGCCATTTTCACCTCTCAAGTCACTAGGTATATCATTGCAACGGCTGTAAATCAGGGAGATCTTTACCAGGAAAGTGTTTAATCTTGAAAAGTTATTATAATTTGTACTCACATGGCTCATAAGCACCAAAAGATTATGATAATAGCAATTTTAAAAGGTCTTCTTCACAAAAATTAAAATATGATGTACTAGATTAAAAGTTTCTAGTTCTGGAAAGAACTTATTGGAAAAACTTATTTCCAAGATAAATAAAAGTCAAAACTAAACAGAAACAAACAAGCATGTTCAACAACACAAAGCTGTCAATGAAGTTATAAAAAATTACCAATTCTGCTTCATAAAAGCCTTAGGAACGTGCAGTGTGTAATTAGTAATGCTTTTGCACCTTTCATAACGGCAGTGCAAACTTATCATGATACTACTCAACTGTATTTGTTTCACCATTATTTTGATTTTCATGTGAATACTTACGTCCAGAACGAATCACATATCACAGAAAAACTAATATATGCCTGTTCATAAACACCTCTGTGTTTTGTTTCTAGAAATATATCCAGAAAGAACTGTCCCACTTTAATAATTAAACTCATTCCCAACATCTCCAACGTTTTTTCTAGTTTTATAGTCTGTCTCACAATTTCTGCCAGTAATAGGGTCATTTCTTTAATAGTTCGCCAGGCATATACCACCAGCAACTGTGATTTTGATGTATCATCTATATAAATCATGTCACCAGTTTCAGGTAAGTATCCCTCTGGGGTGGGGTTGCATACTATAGGCATGACATGGTTCTTGAGGTTAAGGCAAATTGTCGTTATGTGTTCGAATAAACCAGAGCAAGCCTCGTTGTCTTTACTACAATATAATTTTCAATTGAAAATATTTGTGAATGAATCTAATAAATTTTACAAAAAAATAATGTTTCCTCACCTCATGTCTCTTCTTTGAAGAAGATATCTTATACACATTAGTAACCCATAATTTGCTACTTTTGGAGTACAATTATCCATTAGTATATTGATCTGCCCTATAAGTTTTTCAACAAGAATGACCACTGTATCAAGAATAGGGTTGTGCAATGTTCGTTTTTTGCTACGAGAATCGCCGTATTGAACAATTTCATAAAAAAATGGTGAATAGGCACAAACTTCAAGTAAATAAGGTGCTGATAGGGTCGTGTTAGGTTTTATTCCAAGTGCAATGGAAAGACATCGTTGCATATACTTGAAAGTAAAATCCACATCCTGAAAACAACAAAGAAGTTAAGTACAGGTAATCTACCAATTTGCCGAAAATCTACCATAAAATATGAATATTAAAAAGAATTAACTTGCCGTGAATCCCATATCTTTTGGTGGTAAGTCTTTCAGTAGAATCACAGCCATTTTTTTATTTGATTCATAGCCGTCAAATAAAATACTGTGGCAATTCTTAACATCTTCTTCTGTCCAACAAAGGAGCCACTCATCAAGAGGAAGAAAACTGTGAATCAAAATCAACAATTCCATGCTAAGAGCTCTCCTGGGATAATTGGAATCGATTGTCAAAAATGAAATTAGTAGCTTTGTGAATTTTTTTATGAATGATTTGTATGACAAATAGAGTTCTTGGTATACCGCAAATATACTTATTGTTTCACGACGTACATCTTCGGGAAGTTCTAGCTTTTTTTTCAGATAAGAGATATTTCTCACAATTACATTGAAGCCAGCATTAAACCTTGCCAAAGCTTTTTTGTAGTATGTTAATATCTGTTTACGAACTGAAGGTATTTGTGAGGTTATATTGTAAGAGATATAACTCGTTAAATAAGCTAATTCCCAGTCTAAAAAAATCTCGGTGCTTTTTTGACTGACTACAATCGCTGCAAGAGCTGAAACTCTAACCTGAAAATTCAAAAACATTATTTAATAATGCTCAAAGAGCCGTAAGATGTACCAATATTTGAATACAACACAGCCATATTCAAGATATTGAGAACTATTCAGATAATAAAATAATATATAGTCTGTAATATATCAGAAGTCAAAGTAATGAAAAAAAGGCTTTTAGAGGGAACGACAGTTATAAATGACCGAGTGGTGGCCGAGTTTAATGTTTCATTGCTGGCAATCATGATTCTTGTCAGGACTATCATTGTCATTACTGAAAATAATTACCATATTTGGCATATTTGAATTATTTTTTTGATTAGAACTTTTAATCAAAGTATAAAACTTGTACCTAATCCTCATCTAATATGATTATTTTTGAATTGAATTGCAAAAATTCTGCATAGGGCAATCATGAAAAATAATGGAGTTAAAAGAATCAGCACAAAAACAGTAGTGCCAACTCCCTACCACCACCTAATTCTTATGGTAGGTACATCATAATCAATTTGGTGAGATAATCTATTGAAAATTATTTTCTCACCGGAACAAAAAGTCTCTCAATAATTGAGACAACTAGTAGTGAGTAATATGATTAAAAGAAATACACTGGGAAGCAGAACAGGAATCATCCTAGAATAATTACTGGAATACGAACTGGACACTGTCTATTTAGAGAACACCTGAACAAAATAGGGCAAACAAACAAAGACCTTAGTTGCAGGCAATACAATAAGAGAGAGCTCGTCATATTTTATGTCAATGGATTACCTAACTCATAGGAGATAAGATAATCTTCAGCTTGCACAAGTTTCGAATTCTGAAATTTTTCGTTCATTAACAGAAAAATATATTTTAATAGGTTTTTTGAGAAGCAATTTACGAAGAAACTGTAAAGATGGTAAAGCAAAAGTAATAAGCTCATGAAGCTGCAGTGTTTCTGTGTATTTGAAAGAAATGGAAGTCAGACGGCTCCCAAGTAGCCAAAAAATGGACACATCAAAATATTCAATTTCATAAGGAGCGAATATTCAATCATATTCTCCTAATGTTAACTTAGTTAACGCATGCCAAGAGGCTATTTTTGTTCCGAATGTGGGAAAAGTGTTTTCAATAGATCCACTTCACATCAGAGGTTCCAAATTCTACTTATCAAGTGGCGAGGTAATCTATATTAGGATTTAGGAAGTTTCTAAAATAAGTTGGTGATGTTAAAAGAAAAGCTTCTTTTTTTAGAAGTGTCCCAATGGATTTTTTAAAATAAGGTGTGGCATTTCATTTTGTAAATAAACGGTTTTTAAAACGATCTTTTGAAACTCTCAGTATCTTATACGAAACTTGAATAGTGCTCACCAACGGAGATTTTCATGTAGTGAATGGGGAGAAATTCTGCTGTTAATAACATCTAAGATTTTGAGGTATGAAATATCACTACTAATGAACCTGTTTGCTGTAGGTGTTACAAATTTAAAACAATTCCACTTTGTTTGAATATACATAATAAAACACACTGTCTATTCTTACTCCAGATACTTACCCCATCATCCTGATGTGTCATGAACGCTTGCATTTTATCTTTGTCGATTAAGCCCCTCCAATATAAAGGTATTTCCTCTCTACTTTCAATCGTTAATTCCATACCATTGAGCCGAGCAAACTCCAGACATTTCAGTAAAACTCCCGATTCCTGGGTATTACCAATGTAATTGTGAGGGTATCTGTAAATGAGAAAGTGAGCAATACAAATTAAACAAATTGACAGAGTGGGTTTCCATGCCTTTTTTCGAAATTATATTTCTTCAAATCTATAAAAATAATTTTCCAAAAATTCTACTATGTATTAGCTTGTCTAGTGAAACAGCAAGATAAAGAGTTTTCTGTTGAGGATGCATCATATATTTTATTTCGAAAAGAAAGCACTGTTAATAATTTATAACCACTTCACCTACATTTTTCGCAATACAGGAGGGTATAACTGAAAAGCATGAGAAATAATTCTCTGGCACAAGGGTGTGCAATGTGCACAGCTTTTCAGCACTCCAGTTACAGGAGAAACCCATACACTTGTCCATTCCTCCCTGTTACTTTCACGAAAATGTTTCTCCATAATCACTATGTATGTTTTGGACACCTGAAAAAAAAGAGAGTAAATCAGTTTAATACAGAAAAATTTATCTAATAAACATGATATGAACAATTAAATATTTACATTTATTTGTATTTTCAATTTATTTTGACATACTGTCCAAGCTAATAGGGGAAAACTTGTTATCTAAAATCACAGGATATCACATTGGATTTTTTTTATATATTGAGTTAGTATTAGCGAGAACAAAGTCCAAGTTATATTAATTCCAACAATACTTATTTTTCCTCAACACATTGACTGCCGCATGGAATATTTATCATTTTCGTGCTACCTGAACCGCCAGGGTACAACTTATTAGATAAATTGAACGCCGGTGGTTCGTGTTACAAGCAATTTCCCGAATGTAGGTAGTTTTTTTTTTTGGCATAGAAGTAAAAGTATGGCACCAGTGGTTTGGTAAATAAAACATTCACATGTAAAAATCATGAATCAAAAAACAAAAGTTAGTGGCGTATTCACAATATACTATACATTTGTTCAATGTTTCAGATATCATGCCAGTTAATAACCGGCAATACATGTGGCTGTTAACATGCTAAGTGAAACATTTTTAATAAATTGATGGATATAGCCAATACTACGTGATGGGGGATCATCATGAAAAATGAAAAATAAAACTTTTTATGTTTTTTTACCACTTGTACATTTTCAATCGTAATCGTTTGAAATTGTCCTTATAGTACGAAAATGCAGTAACGTTAATTACAAATACAAGTGGTAAAAAAACATAGAAAGTTTAATTTCTAATTCTTCGTAAAACATTTTCATCACTTTTCTGGTTGGAATCTAATGTTCAGCCATAATTCCTTACAAGGTTGACTGATTTTGATGGCTTTTTTTTATTTGAAAGGAGATATTTCAAGTGTTGTTCCACTTGAATTATGTTTTTGGGAGCAGATCTACAACAAAATCAGCAAACTCATATGGGCGAAAAACTCAATACCACAAAAAACTATTTCGATGTTTCATTTGCTTACTTTCAGTATTTTTCTACATTATCAGTGATTATTTTTGATGATTGCATCAATTTGTTTTCAAGTCTTTTTTTATGAATAATTGTAACTATCCTGAAAATCCTCTAATACCTAAATTTGAATAATCAATAAAATAATTGAAAGAAAATTGTAAAAAAAAACACATGTAATACAATTTCAATTTTCTCAATTGCAGAAGAGAATTCTGAGATGAAAGCAAAAGGATTTCTCATGCAAAACACTATTGTCATACTTTGAAGTATTAACCTTAACAAGTTCATATATTTCAGAAATATGCTTGCCTATTGAAAACAAGCAGTTATACCACAAATGCCAATGTTCATTAAAAAAAAAAAATTATATTATACTGGTCAGGTTTGATTCTTAATTAAAGAAACCTTATAAACTTTGAATTACTCTTTTAACCATTGAGAGGTAGCATCCTGAAACAAAACAATCATTGCTAAAGTTTGTAAAGAAAGCAACTTTATCTTCGTTGGACGTATTGTATGTATGTCAGTGTAATCTTAGGGTCCAATTTTAGTATGTGGTTTATTTTTAAATGTTACAGTTCAAGAATTGAAAGTAGCTCAAGTTTTATATAGCATGTCAAAAAGGAAAATAAAGGAATCTGAAATGTAAATATCTGAATCATTGATATATTACAACATAAAAATACTCTGGTCCTTTAACGACTTGATGGTTTTTTTTATGGATTTATCTTAAAAGATTGTTGAATATATATGTTTTGTAAATAGTTCAGTTACAAGCCCCAATAAAATTATTCAGTGGACAGAATACAAGTTTCGTACTATTTTTACAATAATTGGCTCCTTTGAATAGAAATTCATTATGGAAAATACTTTTCAGACACCAGTACAAAAATACGGTTTCTAGAGGAGTGTTTCTCTGACCAAGTTTTGAATATTTTTGTAACGTTGTGAAAAAAATGTTTTTTCTACCTATCAGTAATTCCTACAGACAGAAAACAGTAATAATCAGGCTACTCAGACAGTACTTGGTTTCCAAACAAAAATATAACAGACCTTTAGATAAAAGCTCGGAAAAAATCCAACAAAACCACTCATGTCGAAAAAATATTACAGTTTGAGTTCGTAGGAAGTTTTGGTTGAATTAATTCTAAGACAGTTCCAATTCTGAATTTCAATCTAAACAAATATTCACATAATGAACAATACATTTTGAATTAATTATTCCAGAAATCTGGAAACTATAGTAAGTTAAGAAAAAGGCAGTGAACTGAAATTTATATAATACATCTGAAAACTATGGAAAATGAAATTGTGGAAAATAATCGAATTTCAGTTATATTGAAATATTTGAATCATAGAAAAAATAAATATAATACAAAATATGTACAATTTTTATCATAATTATAATAATCAAAGACAAATCATGACGATTCAGAATGTATAGAAAATATTTGTTGCTGCTCCATGAAAATTTATTTGTACCGTTGTACTTACTTGTTCAGATATGGTTGGGTTTGATATTACATTCAGTAAATCATCTGGTAAATCATTGAAGTTCTGTAAGAGGTAAGTGCAACCCATATTAAGTGATATATTTTCCATGGCCAAGAAACGGACTGTTTGAGTTGTTTCCAACTGTTTTACATTTTCTATAAGAATATCCGCCAATTCAACATGTCCTTACAACAAAGAAGAAAGTAAACACTTGACAAAAAATATAAGATAGAAATTATATATTGAAATCGAACATATTTCTATAAAAATATACCTTCAAAGACTGATAGTAAGAGAACTAGAAGTATTTAAAAAAAGCACAACAGTCAGGGTTGATTATATTATTCTCTATTCTGATTCTGCTCTTTAGTAAACAATTTTTCATAAAATATTCAGGATGGTTCAAATTCAAAACATGATTTGATAATGAAAAATTGATCACTTTTTATTCTCAGCTCTTGTCAAATATTCTTAAATCTGAGTTGAGATTTGAAGTTTTGTTATCTTCAAATTTTAATTTTTAGTTCATTTACGACCTGAGCCTCACTTTTTATTGATCATATGTCCAAAAGTTGATGCTTGCTACACATTTCAGATTCACGATCAGCAGACAAAAATATGGTAAGATGATGAAAAACTTGCTAAGTTTTTCCATCATTTCATCTTACTAGAGAATGGAAAGAAAGAATAGGACCAATCAATGCTTTTGATGGAACAATAGAAGCCACACAAGTCATTTCTATAGACACAAATGCCATAATCTATTAATAGTAACTATGAATGGTCATTGATATCACAACGTACTTGGTACAGTTTTACTGCAATATTTTCACAGCACGATCATTCCTATTTGAATAAGCTATTGTATAACAACAACCTTTTAGTGAAAATCTTACAGTAAACTGTTATTATTTATTAAGTTTCAATATGAATTTTCATCAAGTATGAACTAGATCGATTGCATTTCCTAAAATCCAACTTGTTTCATTAAATAATCTGGCAGGATAATTTAACTATAAACAATAAAATATAAAAATATTTACCTTCGTTTCTATGAGTAGCTGCTACAATGACTAATTCAACAAAAAAAAGTTTGGTATAATTTCGAACACTATCGACAAAATGTTCAATGTGGGACCAAACAAATGCTATTCCTTCCAAATATAAAGGTTTTACCAAATCACGTGGAAGAAATTTCAGTTGTTTTCCGATAGTAGTAAGTGCTCTACTTGTTTCTACAATTATGTGTGGATTACTTGATTCCCTGGAAATGAAAAATGTATAAATAAGAAACTAGAATGTTGAAAAATTGAATTCTATGTTAGAACCACTATCTCAATAATAGACCGAATCAACCCCAAAAATATATTAATACAAACTAATCATAACAAATATAATTCCACGTCGGAAGCTAGCATTAGACTGCCTTTATCTGTGCTTCGACTCACCGGGATGACAAATCACATTTCATAACAGTCAGGATTAATCATTATCCGTTATTTCCCCGAATACAGGGTGGCTTGTAACTAGGTATCTTACATCTGTGAATCCTAGTTAAAAATTTTGTTGTATTTACCAAAGAGGCCATGTTCTCGGGATTTGAAAGGCCATTTTTAAAAATGGGGTTATCTATACCTGAACTGTGAATATAGTTAAAATTGTTTCTTTTTTTGTTTGTTTCTTTTGGCGTCCCTGAATAGCTGCGGATAATTACCCTCTGGTTTTATCATGACCTTGCTTGTGGTCAGAGGCAATGTCATTGTTGGCGGCAACATCCTTTATGCTCTCCCAAATGCATTTCACTGATTCTTTTCATGGTTCCGATGCAGAATAAACCGCAACTACAATGTATTAGGTATATTCCCAGTATACTTGATTCAAATTTATTTCTATCAAAGATTCTTCCAGGTATATAAATTGCCAGAACACATAGATAAATCAAAAAGCTATGTTATAGATAATGAAAATATACATCATATAATTGAAATAAAAACAAATTTAAATTTTGACTTGACACGAGACTATTTCTTGGTTCAGAGGCCTTGAAAATAACTTCATGTTTTTCGGGGATCCTTACAATACAATCCATTACACTGCTAATGGATAACAGAAAAGCTCTTCAGTTAAAGATTTGTTTCGATGTCACCATGGAGTGTTTTTGATTGGGTCATAGGCTTCACTTAATTTCAGCCTCGTTTTAACGGTCAATCAGAAACAAATTCTTCAAATGACAGTTTCGTCTTGTAGTCCTTTCTGTTCAATGTTATGAATATTGTTATCATCTCAAATGCTTGAACATTGAATAAATAGATTTATTGCTTGTAGTAAATGAGTGTACGATTGAATGAACACTGTACATAAAATGTTCTATAAGATATTGCATGTTATATTATGGAAATACAAGAAGTGTAATATACCCAAAATTGTTGAATTTCATTTCAAACTTTGCTTGGTGAGAGCTGAATTTTAAGTTTTTCAGTTTTTGAAAAATAAGCAGACCTTGACGGTGAAGTGAACATTATTTTCTCAACAGGTAATAAATGTACAGCATTTCAACATCATATCTCAACCTATTAGATCGACTCATATATTACTTCAAAAGAATCTGAACATTAATTTCACTTAACCACTGTCACCAGGGAGAAAGTGCAGATTACTAAGACGTATAAAAAGTACTGCTTTGGGCTCAGAAGAGATATTGCTCAAAATGTTTAATCACATTGACTCTTCCTTGATGAATCATTTCAACTTTCTCATCAACACTAAATATTAGAAGTTGCCAACTTCCCAATTTTTGGAAGTGTGGATTGGTCGTTTCTCTAGTTAAGGCTCACTCACCTACAGGCAGATAAACTTTACTGAAGTGTTGAAGTTCAGAAGATGTTGAATAGTTAAATCTTTGTTTCTAAGACACTTTATATTCTGATAGAAGATAGAGACACTTTGGGGAGAATTTCCGGTATTGTAACCCTCAGTGACGTCATTTCATTATATGTTGTCATTATATGTTTATTGTATTGTTGACATATTCTGAAATAAAGATGATTATTATTATTATTATTGCTGTTTAATGTTGTCATTATTTATAAAAAAGAAGTTGGCTGTTCAATGGTTCTCATTTGTTACTGTGTCCTTTGGGGATAACCCAAGAAACCTTTCCCTAATTTAAAATTGAAGCAATCAAACAGTACATTTTTTGGATAAAATTTCGATTCATAAAATTGCTGCTGAAGATGGAGATCTACGCCAACCATAAATGATTGATTGTTTTGTGATTTCACTGTCTCCTTCTCTACTGCCAATTTTGAAACGTCATCTCCTTGTAACTATTTTGAAATCATTCATCTCTTCGTCATTGTCAGAAATTGTTATTTTTGTAGAGTATCAATCCCCTTTTTTCCAGTTGTTGGTATTATGTCCTCATTTTTTTGTCTGTTGTTTTTAAAACTAAGTCAGTTGAATTTGCCTCCTTTTTTATTGCATCTTGCCAATTCAGCCTCCACATATGAATTTTTTTTGTTTAGTAGAATTAGTGGAATTAATTGTTCTTTATCTTTGATGAATGTGTCTTTATCAAGCATGATTTACTCAGGAGTGAATTTTTTGAATTTTTTTCTTTTAGGTATGCTTCTTCTGATAGATATACATTTTTATTTGAAGAGTCAACTTGAGATTCAGGAACGTGTTTCCACTGTGTTTTTGTTTGCTAGATTGTTCTATGCATGATAGGTGGAAAATTTGTGCATATTTGCTGCGCTTTATTATGTCTTTAACAATTTTTGAACAATGTTTACACATTGTTAATTCAAGTTCACTGGAGAGAAGTGACACAGCACTTTCTCCCGTCGCCATCTTGATATCGATATTTCTACAGCCCATAAAGACATGTTTAATTCTGAGAAATCTGTAATAATGATATTTGAATCTAAAAGGAATAGGGAGCTCACCAAATTTTTATTTGTTCCCTCAATAACAAGATGAAAAATCTAGGACCGTGGTTCGACTCAGAACTCCTTTTTAATAAACATGTCAGCTTAGACGAGTTTTTCCTAATCAAGATCTACTCAACACTTAATGGAAACTTATATCCACTATTCTTACTGCAACTGCATTTATGGACCTGCTTCAAGACAATCAGATGCTTCTCGTCTTCGGCATATTTAGAACATCTACGCTTCTCATTTGTATCCGAAAATGCGACCATATATCCTTAGCCATGCAAGAATCAGAATGGTTAAAAGTTTAGAAATCCAGAATTTTGTAATTACTAACGCCCACAAACTCTTGACAATTCGTCAGTCTGAATATTTAAAGCAAAAGCTCAAAACATTTTCCTCAATTAGTAGTTCAGTTTCATTCATCCCTAAACATAAATCTTTCTCTGCTTCTCGTATAATACACCCAAATATTATAATCAACTACCCTGTAAATTTAGATTTCACACAATTAACCTTGAGTATAAGAAATAGGAATTTTCACAGTATCATTCAATTTCTGTAACTTTACAGTTATTATTTATATTATATGATTGCCTTTTTTGTTTATATGATCTTTCTATTGTTTTATTATTACAATGAATGTTTATTTTAGATTGACCTGAACAGCCTTTGCTGATTTTCTGCCTTTTCACCTATAACTTAGATGCCTATTTGTTGCATTTATTTTTGTTTGTTATGGTGAATAAAGACGTATTATTATTATTATTATATCATTTCTCAATAACATTTTGACATATCATGAAAAAAACAATACATTATCTAAAATGAAAATGGTTTTTCGCTTCATCATCGAGGTCGACTAGTTTTTCAAAAACTGAAGGTATTCTCAAAACTTATTTCTCACTAACCAGAACTCGATACCACAATACCGTGTTAGGAATCACACGTTAAAAGACAAGATCTTGTTAATCCTTAGCTCGACTTCTAAGGGTTGTTATTTGTAGGGGTGCGACAGCTGGTTAACGGAAAAACAGATTTTTTTAAATTCCAATTTTTTAAGTCAATCATACTTATTGTAACAACAATCCTGTGGCATACTCTATAACGATTTCCAAAAAAATGAATTTGAGTTCATATCACAAAAGCTATTTTAGACAAATGTGTCTATGAAAAAGACCTTCAATATTTCGTTCATACCTTCTAGCACAGTTCATGAGCCCCTGATATAACGAACACACGAGTGTTTTACCGTTGATAGTAAGTTCAAACAATTTTTCCTGCGGAAGAACATTCAGAATTGAAGCATAGGTGATTACTATGCTGTCTCCGTGTTCAAAAACAGGTAGTTTATTCTTGATCAATGTAAAACATTTTTCTTCATTATATTCACTCAGGAATGCCAACTGGGGACAATCTTCATATTTCTAAAAAAATAAAATTTAGTCACATAAATGGATTCCATACACTGAAAACTCACAAAGTTTTTACGATACTTTTGAGGAATAATATTGAAGGAATGTGTGAAAATTAACCCAGCCTTTGTTTTCAAGTCGAATCCAATTTCTTCATGGTTTACAACTGTATGGGCCAAAACAATTAATTTGGCACTATACATTTTCGACAAAGTTTTGATAAAGGGAACGTCTTTACCAAAAACAGCCAATATCTGCTTGAGAACAACATTAACAACACTAATTAATTCATCCAAAATTGAGGAAACCTTTTCAAAAGTAGATCTGCAAAAAAACATGTTATAAATAAGTATTCAAAAAACACTTTATTGTGAGACGCCCAAAGAAGCCATTGTATGGCGAAACACTTGTTACGTTTCTGTAAAATTGTTTAGGGAAAATCTCATAATAAAGTGTTTCTTGAATACGTTAGTTATGGATTTTCATCAAGTATCGGCCAATTCCATCATATATCTTGGGAAAATTAATAGTTTTTCAATGATAAAACTAGTGCAACTTTGAAATACTATATGTATGTGTCGGAAACTCAATGTTTCCTTATAGAATGTGTACTAAAATGTATTCCTTCAATGCCAACTGAGTTTTTGAACCCCTGAAATTATCTTTAAAGCAGAATTTTAAACTTTAAATTTTCCTAATGGTTTGTGAAAAATTAAATTTCAAAATGTAATTGTGTCTATCTGCTTACAATACTTATTTGAAAACCTGATACCCACTACTCGCATCCATACGATAATCAAGATTTTGTTTCAAATGTTCTTCTAGAATTAATAGCATTTTTGGAGTGACTTGACTGCACTCATAGGAAATCTTCCAAGACACTGATTGTGTTCTACAGATTTTACTCTGGCATCTCCACAAAAAGAAATAGAGGGGCAAAAAATCTGGTGACCGTTGCATAAGAGTAAGGGGTCACACTTATATTAAAATGTAATGATATAGTAATAGTAAAAGATATTTCTACTAAAAAAAATCTTAGTAAAAATTAGACAAGTTATTTTCCCTATCCTTATTTACTAGGAATTTCTACGTAATAAATAGGTCATCAGCTGAACAAGTGTAATAGATATTTCAGAGATACTGGCAAAACCTGTTTCTGATCACCCAAGGAAACATAAAAGGCGATATCAAGTGTTCACCTTATTGAAGAAATTGGCAGCATATCAGAACCTTATTCTTGAGAGTGAAAGTAACAAGTGTACTACAATTTAGGAGAAAAATATTTTACTAGTTCATTCCAGGTCACTCAGGGTATAACATTAACTTCATTATTCATTCACTTTATTGGAAATAATTTTTTTCTTTATTTAATAATATGATATTAATAAAATGTCTATTTACACTAAAGAATAAATAATTATATGGTGCATAAGGGCATACTTCAGTCACCTCTATTGGCTGATACTGGTGACTGCTCCAACTCTTCAGAATAATGATTAAATATATTTGCATTCATTCATTTTTGAAGATGATTTGAAGAACATAATGTCAATTTTTCGCATTCAGCAAAATGCACTTTAACAGTAGGCAGAACATTAGGAATTGAAAACGAAACATCCACATTTCAGTACATTTTCCATATTGAAAATTAACTTAAGAAAGAGAACCAACAGTTCATTGAGTAAATAGAACTGAAAAGTGAAGACAGGTTCATTTTGAAATAACTGTTAACTTAAGTACAGAATGTGTTGACAGTGGAAAATTGAATCCACAAAAGTTCAGACAAACACAATTCAACTGAATAATCGAAGGATGAAAGGTAATACATGAGAGACGTTAGAGAAAAATTAGAACGATAAGTAGAGAAAAACGAAACATTCCAAAATTTATAGATATTCAAAGATGGAAAAAAACTATGAAGCAATGACTATACCTTATGAACATTGAATTGCCCACAAATCACTTTTTACTTCACAGTTTCAGGAGATTTCATCACAAATGTTATGAACAATAATTATTATAATAACCATCTTTCTGATACTTTCGAAATGTTTAATTTAGATTTACCATCCGTGTACCGACTTGGGTATATGGTGATAAGACAACAAGCATCTGTCTGGATTATGAAGTTAGCAGAGGCTAAACAACACATTCATTAATCAGGATATATTTAGCAAATACTCAGATTCAAAAAAGTATTTGACAAACAAATTTCTGATGAGAAGAAAACCCTATTATACAAATATAATATCTATTTCCAACAATAAATCTAACTCTTTCTGGAAATTAGTAAACGACAAGCTAGGCCGAACTAAGAAAAAGAGGAAAATTATCGTAATATATAATGGAATGACAAGCACAAACAGTAAGTATATCACAAACCAGTTTGTACATTTTTTTGTAATTGTAAGCAACAAAATCAGATCTTTAAACATTTCTGCAAAAATGTGCTTTTATAGAGAATAAAAGTTTCACATCCAACTTTTTCTAACCTTTGATAGATCGTGACATCAAAACAATTATTCTATGTCTAATAGAATTTCTCCACTGGCTTCGACAAAATTCCAAAACTACTGTTTAGTAGTACTCCTATTTTTAAAAGGGATGACGATCAATGTATTGGGGCACATCTCAATACACTGGGGATGTATTTATTGACACGTATTATTGAATGATTTGCATATTACACTGATTCTCAAAGGTGGTAGAAACTGCCGTTTACAACCAAATAATTAACTATTTAGCATATCAAAACATAGTCAGTGTCAGTCAGTAATTTCACTCCAATTATTTCACTGAAACAGTGTCCATAGAATTAATTCAACAACATACACGAAAACATCAACTCAAACAAAATCATTATGGAAATTTTCTGCGACCTCAGCTGTGCATTTGATTCAATAAATTACAGAATCTTGAAAGTGAAGCTGAAAGCAATGGGCATTTGTAGATCCATCCAATCTTGGATCGAATAGTACATCAGAGGTGAAAACGAATTATTCGATGACAGAAGGAACTCCTCAATGCACACATAAAATAAAAAATTCAAAAAGGATATCTTGATCTGAAAAAGATATCGATTTCGGTCCAGCAGTATCTAGTTGAAATTATGTAGAATACGAGAAAACTATAAAGAGATTTTCAAATTTCATTTTTTAATTGTTTTTTTCTGAAAAGTACAAGGAATGACAAAAAAATGAATGGTCGCATGCCACAAAATATTGAAAAACAACTAAGACATGGATTTTCAGAAATTTGGCTTATCTTCCTACATACTATCACAGAAAATATGATGGTAAAGCATTAGCGAATTGACGAAAACAACAATCGATATTGAACGACTATGACATTTTCAAAAGTTCAAATAAAGAACATACATATTTATGATTTGCTCTATGTAACTAATCACTGAAGAAAAAATAATTATCCAAAATATAAATTTACATGGTTTTTTCCAAAACTTTTCAAAATTGAAAATATAGAATTTGAATATCAGTTTTTTTATCAATTCGTTAACCCTGATACTTGAAATATATATTTACATGGTTTTTTTCAGACTATCAATTCGCTTATGCATATGAACTTCTGTAGAATTTTTTTAAAGTTCAAAAACAGCAAAATTTTTGAAAATTTATAGCTCTGATATTTTTCATTTTTAACGTTTGACCACTGACTTTTTTGTAATTCTCTCTACCATTGAGAAAAGAATGAAAATATGAAAAACAAATTTGCAAATTTTCATAATTTATGAGAAAAATTGAAAAGAATGAAAGTTTTCACTTTGAAATTAAAGATCAAAGGGTCAAATTTACAAGTATTTTACACACTACATTATTTCACACAAGGAATGCCATTGGACCGAGATCTATTTATTTATTTGACACTGAGGTACAGTATGTACATATGGTATGTCAATAACTTAAAATTAGTATATACAGTGTGACCCATTTAAAATGGAACCACCCCTGTAGAATGTGCATTTTTCAATCAATCTCAATTTTTTTTCATTGAAATATTAAGCATGAAAAACTGTATCTTGACACTAACTTTCACAATTTTAGTTTCATTTCCAAGGCACTCTATGGTTTTTTTTGTTTGTCAAAAACGGCAAAAGTTTATTAGGCAATTTTTGTTTTCAAATTTGACTACACCACTGGATT
>WOGN01001020.1:0-20856 GCA_015342105.1 Leptinotarsa texana | reverse complement strand
GGTACTTGATTGAGTACCTGAATTTACAGTTCACAATGCGGATGTGCCAATTTAAAAACCGGAGAGTAAATTTGATCGATTTGGTCATTTAACAGGTTGCACTCACAATGTTTATGCTTGTGAATTTCCAAGGATTCTAAATAATTGAGTTTTCAACCCTTCCTGGCATAGTGCCGAATTTCCGTATCGTTTAGATTCGGAAGCTTGTGTTTGCATGCCAAGGAATGGTTGGGAAACATCGAAACATTTTTTTCTAGTCTGAAGGACCTTTCATGTTCAGCATACCGTTTTTGGAAATTTCATCCGCATTGTCCCACATAAACACTATTACACTCCTACACTTGAGCTCATAAATTCCAGATTTTTTCAAGTTGTCGACCTTTCTTTGGTATTGAAAAGGAAATGAGATAATCTGGCATGTGGTCTGAATGCTACTTCTTCATGGTTTCTTCTAAAGAAACCTGCGATTATTTCTGTTCTTTTTCCAAAATATGTTAGCGTAACCCATTTCTTGCTTTTTAGTTTTTTGACCTGAGGATATATTAATTTGTGAGTGAATTTCCGGCTTTGTTTCCTGACTAACTTCTGGATAGTATCTGCATTGAAACCATTATTATGATATATCTGTGTAATTGTAGTTAGCTTGTCTGCAGACTAAGGCAGTTGAACAGAGCATTCTGACTACCTTTGTCTGCAGGCAATCTAGCTAGGGAAATTGATACCATTCCTTGGCATCCAACCACAAGTTTCCGAATCTAAACGATACGAAAATTCTGCAGTATGCAAGGAAGGGTTGCAAACTCAATTATTTAGAATCATTGGAAATTCACAAGCATAAACATTGCGGATGCAACAAGTTAAATGATCAAATCGATTCAATCTACTCTCCGGTTTTTAAATTGGCACATCCACATTGTGAACTGTAAATTCAGGTACTCAATCAAGTACCTGAATGGTATATATTGGCGAATGTAATGAATTGTTAGTTTATTGTATAAGTTTGAAAATGTCCATATAGGACAGAAATTTTCATTTCTCTTTACATTAAAAATGATGACGACAGCATGCTTTGAAATTATGAACCCAGTTTTTACCAGTTTTGGAAAAAATCGAAAAAACTATCATCCCACGAAAAAAAATGAAATTGATTGATTACACAATTCCTATTGAAGCATTACTCTGGAAAATACATTTTCGTAGACAATTAAAATATTTTAAGGCTCCAAAACTTTTGGTATATCCTGTATTTATAGGTAATAATAAACTGCAATAAAAGAAAATAAAATATCATTTACTGTATTTACAATGTTTTCAAAGTAACAGATTATCTAAAACAAGATGAAAAAGAAATTATTTAAGATCATCCTAATAAGATTCGAAGAATGAATCAGAAAAACAATTTTTTCTTTCGATATAATGATGAACAAATCAATGAATGAATTCAAATATAGCAATCAAAATATACAAAACAATAATATAATATTCAATGATCTAAATTAGTAATTGTACAAATTATCAAATAATAAATCAATATCTCGACCTAATGAAGTAAATATGAGGACTTGGAAGTATATAGGAAACAATAACATCATAAGATTTCTTCCAATTATAAATTCAAAAAATAGACAATAATTATAATTTGTCGAAAACACATTCTAATTTTTTTAAATTTCTTTATTCGTTTATTCATTGTGTACAGAGAAACGTATATATCCATAACTGAATGAATTACCAGAACTAATAAAAATCTCACTGTCTTGTAGGTATGTCGTGAACATGTAATGAGAGAGTTTCTTCAGCTATGATTCATTCGTTTCTAATATCATGCCAATAATCAAAACCTTCAGGTTATTTTGACTCAATATTAATACTGAAGGGATTATAGCAATCTGCTTTCCAAATGAGTGAACACATTAAATTAAAAGTCTTATTATCTAATTTAATAGGCCAAAAGGCAGGAGCCCACTGACTTCATTAAATCGATGCCCGGAAGCATCATGGGCGTAGATTGGGGTGTCGGTATTAATGAATTATTCATGTTTTTCTGCACTTCACACTGAAACACTATAACTATATTAGGTTTAGATTTGTTCATTCTCATGGATAGATACATAAAACCAAATCTTCTTAGACAAACGATATTTATGTTTGTTTCAAAAGATATCCAGAAATATATTACTACGTATTATATTTTTTCTTGATTTTAAAAAGGTGTTCACTTTGTTCAATAAAAATAATCTTTTTTCTCCTCAACGATTTGTGATACAGATTCCTCATTCTCCCAAAAATAATTCGAAAAGAGTACATAACTACACTAATCCCTGACATAACTTCATGAAAGGATCATTTTCATTCATTTTCCAAGATATAATTATACTTGACGGAAATCCATGAAGAAAATTCAAAACCATATTACTAAGAGATTCTTACTAAATAGTTTTCGAAACCGCTAGTATATTTATTACTAATACATCAATATCACTAGAAGCATTGTGTAACACATTTTTAGGAATTTGAAAATATTACAGCAAAGTGTTATTACCTATATTGATTTTTTGTTATACTATTTGATAATATCATCTAAAATACCAGAATGGATCTTCGGAAGAAAAAATCGTATCATGACAGAATAAACGGAATTCAGACCAACTCAGATGATACAATAGATCCAGAGAGCAACATCCATTATCGTACCATACTTACCCACGAATATCCCATATCCGAAGCAGTTGAACAGATAGTTGAACATCTGAAGTGAAGGCAAAGGCATCTCTCCTTCTTATGAAGGCGCTATCTTTGGGATTGACAAAGAAGTTAATCCATGAATATTAAAGATAAATGAGGCTTTTTCAGGACGGTTCGTTGCCGAACAAAGCTTTGACATCACCCTCTGAATGTTATTTGTTCTCTGTATTTTTCTTCAGCTTTCACTGCAAGGCATCTTGTTGAAACACAACGCAAAAACAACATTGTTATCAAATAACAGACATTGTTGAACTGAACTGTCCTCAAAGAAAAAGTATGAGTAGGTGAAGACGATGATGTATTTCCATCTATAGGAATTTTCCAGAGCAATCCTTTGCAAAACGAGGCTTTGATATTGTTCATCGAATGATATTTGTCCTCTGTTTTTTACTGCAAAGTAACTATTCAGTTGAAAAGAGAGCCTCAAACCCAAAATGCGAGATATTTCAGTTAGAACAATATACCGAGAAATTAAAGCAATATATTTCATATCTTGAAATGTATTTCATGCTTCTTATATTTGTGTTACTTAAAATTCCAATTTTTTTATAATGTGGGCCGGTTAGTTGTCGAAATTGAACTATTCGATAGTTTCCAGGAATCACTGATAATAACAACACAATATTCACTTACGCAAGTATATGCCATCTAGATATATCTTTCAAGGATTTCGGTAGGCTAGACCACGGTTCTTGTTGAAGACACCGTACATTGGTTTAATATTTTATTTTGACATGACATGAAAGTTGCATTTAAAACGGTATTAAGTAGGTTTATTAAACCAAAAAGTTTTAACATTGGTCCTTCGAGTTACTCAAGAATACACTATGAAAAAGTCAGCCACTAAATTTACAAAAAAATGTGAAACTGAGCTTCACAAAAGTGCTAGGTCCAACAAAGGTATTCCACCAATGAGATTTGCAGCGATAAATGATGCTGATCTAGAGTTAAATACAGTTTCTATTGGTATTGCTGAAACCAGTAAAATGCAAAAGAATTGCATATCAGAAGCAGACAAAGTAGTTTCTGTTACGATTTATTGAAAAAGGAATGCAGAAAAGTTGAAATGCCCAATCAGAGATAATTCAGTTTCCATCAAACAGTTCTTTTGATGAAGTAAAATCAAAACGAGAAGAGTCAATTCTTTCCCGGAAATCAAATATTTCGATGCTGAACTTGGAACTAAAACTCATTCAACAACAGAAAGAATTAGATGAGCAAGAAACACAAGAAAGGTTGAAAGCGATTGAAAAAAGAAGAAATAATGTGCTTAAGGAAATAGAAAATCAGAAGAAAATAATCTAAAAAAGTACAACAGAGAGTGTAACCAAGTCTATACCACCTCAGGATTTGTACCAAGATCCAGTTTTCATGAATCATTGGGTTAAGGATGCCAGAAAATGTAGTAATGCTGTGAAATGTTTGAACGTTGATGAACAGTATATCAAAAATAAATCAGAATTAAGTGAAAATACTGCAGATACGAATGCATTACTAATGGGACAAATAGCAAGGGACCTTCCATATTTCTCGGGGGAACTCACTGATTGGCACATCTTCATTACTGAGTTCAAAAGATCTACTGAGCAGTTTTGTTTCTCGGATGAGAAAAACCTTGTTCCTCTCGATAAGGCACTCAAAGGAAGAGCTAGGGAAACTGTGAAAGCCTTAATGATTTCGCCGAGTAATGTTCCTAAAATCCTTAAAATGATTGAGATGAATTTTGGCAGATCTGAGTGGATTGTACTTTCTCTGATAGAAAAAGTCAAGAAAATTGGACAGGTGCGAGAGGGTAAATTTGAATCTTGCTTATATCTTTTGAACGCAGTCAGTAATTTAGTAGTTACAATGAAAAATGTCAATTTTTCACTTTATTTATTCAAACTGGAATTATAAGGTTGGTGACTAAGCTTTCCCCGATTCAGAAATGTAACTGGGGGAAATTCCCTGCATATCAGAAAGATATGCAGGGAATACCAACTTCACTTGAAGATTTCGCAAAATGGTATGAAGAAGAAGTAAATTCCATGGCATCAACAAGTAATCCATTTCCAATGTACAAATGTGATTGAAGAAAAGAAACGGTAATGCTTTCAGAAGTATATAACACCAGACGTAGATATACTTCAGGTTTTGTATTTTGCAAAGATGATAGTCATGATATAAAAGAATGTGACAAATTCACAAAAAATACTGTACCAGAAAGAAGATATTCGGCGCTGAATTTGAAATTATGTTTTCTATGTTTACAAACAGGTCACATGGCTAATAGATGCTTTTCTAAAACAAGATGTGGTGTCGATAATTGTAAAGTAAAAAACAGTAGTCTCCTTCATGTACCAAGAGATAGTTTAGGCACCTCATTGTCAACTTCGCAAGATCAGCCATGATACAAAAAGAAGCACTCTATTGGGAGTAGCACCAGTTATTTTTTGTGGACCAACAAGTAAGTGAAATAAAAACATTTGCCCTGTTTAATGAATGATCAACATGCTCCATGATCGACGAAAAGTTAGCTAGGACAATGAACTTTTCTGGACCAGTTGTTCCACATGTTTCCAATGGACTAACGATATTACTCATTTTGAAGACACTTCAGAAAAGTTTCTGTAAATATTTTAGCGAATAGTAAAAACCCTATTTTTTTGATTATGAATAATCTCAGAACATGAGAAATTAGAATTTAACAAGCCACAATATTGATGTAGAAATTTTGAACCGAAAATTTCCACATTTGGATCCTGCGGTTCTTAAATATGTTGAAAATGCTAAACCAGAACTTCTTATCGGACAAAATAATTGTGGTTTGATTATTCCACGTCAGATTATTCAACCAAAAATAAACCAGCCTATCATGTCTAGATATAAATTAGGATGGACTATTAGTGGGACTATCAATGATTTATCTGATAACAAAGAACATATTCATGCCAGTCTTTGCCGACGATGATGAACTCCATCTTATGGTGAAGGATACTTTCAAACAGGAAGCTTTGGTGTAAAGGTGAAAGATAGATCCATTTACTCTGTATAAGATGGCAGAGCTTTGGGAATCATGAATAAAACTTCGGAAAATTGGTGACTGATACAAAATAGGTCATCTATGGAGAAATTCTGAGGCAACACTACCTGACAGCAAATTGAATGCAATAAAATGTCTCGCTTGCATGGAAAGGAAAATGAGTCGCGACAACGAATTCGCCAAACAGTATTATGCTAAGATTATGCTAAACAAAGGTTAAACACAAAAAAAAGTTGGTAATACGTTGGATTTTACGAATTTGTCAGATGAAGTTACTTGCCGGGTAACTGTATGGAAATTCAACCCTCCAGCTGCTAGCCATATGGGTGGAATATGGAAACGTATGGTTCGTTCCGTAAAAATGGCTCTCAGGGTAACGTTGAAAATAGCTTGCCCCAGAGAAGAGGTTCTTCAAATGTTAATGGACGAAAATGAATATAGATCCTTAACGCATATTTCAATAGACCATAATGACCCAGAAGATCATTCCCAATCATTTTCTGTTGTTGAGACCAGGTGGTGTCGATATCTACAGTGAAAACAAAAATGATATACTTGGGAGGAAACAGTGGCGGTTCGCTGAAAGTTTGGCAAATTCACATTGGAACACCAATGATTGGTAAGCCTTAAATTTGAGTCAGCATCAGACAAAATGCATTAGGATAATATTAACACCATTTTCATGGAATTTTGAAGCTAAATAATACGCCATGATTTTTTATTTACAAAGGTCCTCACCTAATATCTCCTAAATATACAGAATATCGTTCACTGTTCCCTTCGAAAGTCAAATACAGAAACAGCTGATAAAAAAGTAAATACATTCCATGCGAATACTTTTCCAGTCATTTACAGAACGAATAAACGAATAATCAGAAGTAAACTGTTCAACTTGGACATGAGCTTACTTTCGGAGACAATTACGCAAACGTCAAGTACAATTTTGATATAAATCTGAAGATAAGGACCATTTTGTAGAAATGATATTTGGTATTCTGAAAAATATACCGTAAACTTGAAAATATTCTCGAGGAAAATTTCATATCTGTTGGAATTTGGTCATTTAATAATTATTATTGATCAAAATCTATTATTCTTCAGAAAAAAATAAATGAAACATTGAGCAGAATGATTGCTGCATCACTCGTGACGACACACCTTGACGAGTTGACCTTTGTTCACATAATAACTGCTGATTTCAAATATCTGAAGCTTCATACCGATAAACCCAAAAACTGCAATGAAGTTATAGTTTCCTTGCAAACATATAGAATATTAGGAGCTTCCTACAAGATTATTGATTGAATTAACATCCACGCAGTTTTAGCAGATCCATGGAAATTTCACAACTTGATCGAATAAGTGGCTTCCTTTCAATCGGCAAAGAGATTAATATGATTTGTAAAAGAAATCATTCCGTTATTTTATACTTCATGTTGAAGTTTTTTACCTCAAATGTAAAAAATTGCGCTTTTATTCGAAATACAAACACGAGAGATACAATTCGAACCACAGTTTTAAATATTTTTGTTTCACTGACAGAAGAAGAGCCCTCTTAGGTCTTTTTGATATAACAGACCTCTCTACAGATGTGAGTTGGATATATCGTCAGAAATCCTATGTTGTGCAGTAACGATTACTATGACGTAAGATATTGATATTTAGATCAAAATGAACATTTCATCGGACCGCATTAACATGCCATCTGTAGGTGAGTGTTCAAGTTAATCGAAAACGCTGTTAAGGCATCTTTTACATATTCTACAATTATTATGTGATTTGACTTTGTAAATAAATTTATTTCTCTATACTACTCTTTTAATCTAAACAATTTTGTTATACTCATACATCTGTATTGCTAATTGGAATTAAAGATCTTTCGTGCACATAACCTTACTAGATCACTTCGCGTACCGCACTGTAACTTCTAGCGTTCATATATCGTAATCGAATGCAGTAGGAATTTCACCAGAATTCCATAGAAGTCGGTAGGATTATTGTCGCTACGTCTAGAGCGGCAGAGAACATCATACATTCTCTACCTCACGATTGGTTTATGGCTACCAGTGACGGCCGAAGTTATTTTTTTCTGGGTATGATTTACAACACTCTAATTTATGTTTTTCAGTAAATGGAGAAACCAATTAAAAAAACAAGTACACGCTGAAGTTCTCTTTATCTAGTCAGATATTACCTAGTATTTCTTCTCCATCTTTCTCGGAATTGAAACATTAATTTGTCATTAGATATTCACTTGGAATATTTTCAAATATTGATGTAGAAAGGCGCCAAAGATGAAATTGGAAACCACTTTTGAAAAATAAATACATCAACCAAGCTGGCATCATAAGAAGACTCACAACTAAGTTCCTCCTATCTTTGAAAAGTTGGAAAAACTTGAAACTTTTAGTTTTTTTTTCGCTAAACTGACAATTACTTTTAATGGAATTTCGGATATGTTTTTCGAAAAGCAATGTATGTTTGTGAACCATCGTAGAGAATTTTCATGCAGTCTAGAGCAGGCAACGTGTGTTTTTCATGTTCTTGTTACCTTATCATAATGGCCTCCTCCTACTCGAAAGAATTTTTGAAATGTGGTAATGCTGCTTCGGTACTTGGATTTATTCTTCCTTCACATAATTTTGATGGGATCATTCATTGCCCTTATTTCAGAATGGAACTGAAATCATTTTGGAACAAGCTGATATATGTGTATATTCATCAGCCTTCTGTTAAGGTTAATTCGCAAGTGATTGATCCACCTTCTTCTTCTTCAGTGCCGTCAATGGACTGTGGTTATTCTTGCCCCCCAAATATGAGCTGCAGTTCCCGTAGTTCTGCTTACCTTTCAGTGGAAGAGCTTCATGAAGCAAGAGGTGAATCGATCCCTCTACGAAACCCTTCATCATTTGGAAGGATTGATTGCAGCCTGAGAAATGGTTCTGATATAGATTCTGTGAAAATTTTTTTTTCTTACAAATCAGTAGACAGTTGCCTTGAAAATCTTGATGAGAAAATTGGATTAGATAATTCAGAAAACACTTGCTATATGAATAGCATTTTACAGGTGTTATTCAGAAAAAATTCAAGAACGAGGTTTCAACTATGAACGAGAACGAGAATGTTTCCTACTTATTCATCAAAATCAAACACATGTTTATGCAGTTGCAGTTTCGAAATAATGTATAATCTTTCTCACCTACCAATTTCCTGGAGTCTTTGAAGTACACTAGGACAACAAGAGGATTTCTCCGAATTCTTGGGGTTCTTGTTAAATATAGCAGAATCAATACTCCTGGCCGCTCTGGATTGAATGATTCCGTACAGTCTATCTCATCTTGTGTATGTAGAAAAAACGTATGTTTTTTGTGGAACTTCAACTAGCGTTTCCTAATATTATTGATAACCAGTCCGTGCAGAAGCTTATTGTCGAATCATATGAAAATGGACTTTTTATCAGGTGATGATCAACTCTATTGCCAAACATGCAATAAACTATGTGATTGTTTGAAGGTGGTTGTTGACAATGTTTTGTGGTGTATTTCATCAGTTCGGACTTCCATTGTCAGGGTTTCAAATCATTTTATATTAGATTAGACAATGGAAGTCCGAACTGATGAAACTATGTGATTGTTATGAGAAAACAAGTATAGCTAAGGCACCAGTCAATCTAATAATACCATTGATGATCTTCAAAAATGACTCAACTTCTGACGGATGCATAAACTCTTACGAAAGTTCGAAATATATGAACACTTCAATCTAGCAGACCACTATTATAATCTTCATGCAGTCATCATTCACTGTGTTTCTGGCGTTGAATTTGGTCATTATTACGCCTTGATCAAAGACGAAACGGACTGGTTTAAGTTTGACGATAGTGGTGTCACGAATTGTTCTGGCGATGTTTTGAATCCATTGGAGACTCTGGAGACATCCTACATGTTGCTCTATGAAAATGAGGATATCGGCAGATGAAGATCTTCAGATGATGTGGTGCTGCAGGTTTTTTCGGTTTTTCCTGCAGCTGAAAAAGCAAATGAAACACAGGAATTATTGAATTTGCCCCGGAGCGCCAATTAATTGTTTTGTTTCATAATTTAATGATTTGTATTACTTTCTTTCACAATTGAATTATTTTAAATGAATGTCAGTTAAAATGAATTTTATTTCGAGAATTTCTTATGTAGGGTATCAAAATTAAATATAGTTTTCCATTATAAAAAACTCATATCAGAATTAAAACATAATCAGAATCAAAACAATGTAGTCTTCACAAAATATATACACATATATTTATAAGTCAGAAAACTGAAAACATTGAAGGTCAATTTTGTGACTTACAAATATATATCTATATATTTTGTGGAAAAGAAATTGTTTTGATTCTGATTGATTACTTATTTACCATATTTCATGAAAGTATCCACATTATCCAGTGTCGAAATTTTTGAAATTCGTGACTCTTTCAACATGCTTCAGATCGAATCAATCGATCACGACAAGCATCGTCAGTATTTGCTCCATCGCAGTAGCCCTATTATACCAACGGAACAAATCGGTTACTCTTGCGCATGCAGAATCATTAAAGATTACGATCTAGTGTAACAGTTGATCTAAACGACATGGACAAAACTGAAACATGATTTCACAAATATTACCGTTTTAGTAGTTGCGGAAATCTATTGAAATTTTTGTCTATCCATGCGAGTATCTTCTATTACGTGTAAATATTTTCTGACGCCATACTAGGGATTACTGGTTTATTTGAGAGAGTATTTCTCTTCCGTTTCGATTTTAGCGGAGACGTCATCATACAGCAATTTTTTTTCAACAATATGTACAATGAAATGTCACGTATTTCTTGTTATACAACATCAAACGATGATTGAATTTTATTAATATTTTCAAATTGTGGTTCTTCCGAGATCAAGATACTCAATTTGCTATATTTTGCGACTCAATGAAGTACTCCTTCATGACTGTTAAAGAAACATTAATTATTTTATCGTTTTTTCTAGAGTCCGACCGAAACTGGTTTTTACGACCAAAACCGCAACCGAAAACGAATTTCGGCAATGGTCTCAGTTTCGCCCGAAACCGAAACTTCCTTACAAGGATTATGTTTTGAGGAAAAAATAAAGAAAACGTTATTATAATCTGGCAGTGTTTATTTTTTTATCTTTAAATCACAACTTTATGCAGTCTTTGACATTTTTACTTAAATTATTAATTGCACTTTGAAAATACTTAAAATAGGTGAGGTGTTTATTTGAGTAGGTGTAGATCCTTCTTTTGAATATTATTGATGGTTTTTAAAAAATATTAAACATATAATTACCTATTTAAATTGTTACCCAATATCACAATAGGTACTCAATATTTATGTAATAAACAAAGTAAAAAACAAAGTAAGTCACGAGTCACAAAATGTGGACGCAAGTGGACGCGGCAAAATGTCTTCATCGCTTGTATGAAATTCAACGTGCCGAACATGACCGATCACAGCGCGGGAATTCCCGAATGCAGTTTCGGTTTCAGTCGTAGTTTCGGTAGGTTTGCCGCCAAAACCGAAACCAGTTTTTTTTCCGAAACTCGACCGAAACCGAATTTTCGGTCGGACACTAGTTTTCTCGGACCAACCGCAACTGACCAGATTCGCAACTCACCACCCCTAGGCCAATCACAGATGAACGAGTTCTCAACTTAACTTAACTTAACTACTTTCAGTCGATAATTTTTTACCTCAAAATATTTTCTCCAAATTCAAACCTAATCATTGAATTGGCAGTTCGTATTAAAATATATAGATTTTAACAAAAAAAGAATAAAAAACAAGGACTCGGAAAGTGAAGCCCATGGTAACCCACTAGAAATTTGAAATGTGGCGAAAAAAATCACAATAAAAGTATAAACTCAAATAGGTTTATGTCACATTGACCCATAAACATATATATTTTCAACAAATAACAACTGTATTTTCGACTCTATGGAAATGGATCGAATCTCCAATTTTTTATTTGAAAAGAATATTTTACTAATAATTTTCGTAGTTAACTTCTCGGATTGCACTTCACCAGTACAGATTCTCTGTTGATCTTGATTATTCATTATTTATTTCAAATCCCAAAGAAATCGGAAAACACCGTCTACCCAAACTCAATAGAAATTTCTTTCAGAGAATAAGAGTGACTTTTGTTGATCTGCTTCTTTCTTTCTCAAATAGTGATCACCAGGAAAGCTTTCGTTTTCTAATTTTTGGCAGCGCATTTGGTGTTCATTTTTCGCGAAACTCTGAAACTGCATTTGTGAATCATTCTCAACCTGTCATGAAATACGTTTTTTAAGGACAAAACAAAACAATCACTACAGGAAAATTCTTAAAGCGCCCTCATAGCGGTGCCTATGCGGCAGTAGCGATTCACATTGGATTTGAATCGCTGGAGATCGAATCCATTTGGAAAAACGTTTTCAGGAAGTTTATTTCACATGAACGCAGTTTTCCAGATGGAAGAGGTCTTAAACAGTGCAGCTCGAGGTGTACTGAATTGAACCTCAAAACGATGAGCAGCCACAGTCCATCGCGTATTTCTGATATGTACCGCTTTTGCAGGAATCAAATGTGCAAAGTCACTGGGACACTTCCCATGAAAGTATCTATGGAAGAGAGACAAAACTCTAACCTATCTCGGATGTTCCAAGTTTGCACGTGGTGTTCGCGTCTCCAATCAAACGGATGGCTCTTTTCTGGGTGGAATCCAGCAACTTCAGGGTATGTTTGGGGACAGAGCTCCATGCATGAGAACAATACTCCAAAGAAGGTCTGACCTGAGCTTTATAAAGCTTCAAAAGTTGCTGAGGTGTGTACAGTTTTTTGGTTCGAAACAGTGTTCCAAGCATAAAAGAAGCAGCCTTTGCAATTCCACCGACCCTCCAACAAATTTATCGAAGCAGAAAGCGGAATTGTCTGAGCTGTCATTATTATATTCGATTCGGAAACATTTATCTTTTTGGAGAAAACCGATGCCTGGGTTTTTATGGCATTGATTTGAACCTGGTTACTTTCAACACAATTCGAAGTCACTCCTAGATCCTCATTACGATATGCAACCTCTTGTTGCCGGTGAAGATGCGCCTCCGTAGCCGATGTCCTGGAATCCAAATGTGCTGTCGTCAGGCAAGCGATATATTGGATTCCAATGAGTCGTTAATATTCAATAAAATTAAGGTCGGAGACAATATGGATCCCTGGGGAATACCAGCGTTGATGTTGAAAGTATTCAAGAGGTATCCATCGACGGCCACTTGCAGGGAACGTTTTTTCAGGAAGCTGAAGGGACATACATAAAAATGTTTCGACAAATCATAGCATCAAAGTTTACCAAGCAAACTCTCATACCACACACGGACAAAGGCCTTAGAAATATCAAGCGCAACGGCTTTTGATTCTCCATGTTCCTCGATTGCGTTATTCCAAATATGGGTGATGATATAGCAAAGCGACTGGTCTATAGTTATTTAGAAGATATTTCTTACCATTTTTTGGAATAGGCTGAAGCGAGCAATCTTCCAACAAGAAGGAAAAGCCCCTTCCTTGTAAGATAGGTTGAAAAGTCTGTACGATGATGAGCACTTCATCAGGGCCAGACGATATTCAGCTGGTTCAACATTCGCCTGGGTAGACGCTGTTGAAAAGTAATTTCCGGCATTGCGAATTCTAGTGTGGAAATAGTGGGTGGTGCCTTTTTCAGAAAATCGCCTGTGGAGTGGAACGCAAATCGTTCGGATAGTAGATTTGCTTTTTCTATGACTGTTGTTGCAATTGAACCATCCGCTTGTGTTAGTGGTAGAATTGTGGATTTTTTGAAGTTCTAAATAATGTATAACATTTTCCAACTTATTTTAGTGAAATTATATTAAATTTTCCCCACATGTAACTTGATTCTATAATTGTTGTTCGGGAATGTCTGAAGATATGCTTCTGCCCTGTGTGAGCAAAAGATCGAGACCTCTAGAGTTGAGATCAACTTTTGTCATTACCAAACCAGCTCTGGATCATTACTTGTCCCTCTGGATGAGTTCTGAAATAGTCATGTTTCACTTAATTGATGTCGTCTGATACTCAATATATGGGACATGAAGCAATCCTTAAAATACATATTGTATAGATTTAATTTTTGGGTATGAAATTTCAACATTGAGATCTTCACCTGTTTATAACGAAATAATGGCATAGCTGAGTGCGATAATTGAATTAAATAATGTAAAACTTTAGTGGTTTCTTTGTCGGTTTTGCGAGCCATTATAGCATTCCTTCCTAGAGTTCTTCATAGGTGCTTATTCCATACGAACGCAATTCTCCAGATGAAATAGTTCTCAAGCAGTAAAGTTCGAAGTGTACTGAGTTGAAACTCAAAACACTGAGCAGCCACAGTTCCATCACGTATTTCTGATATGTACCGCTCTTGGTGGAATCAACTGTGCCAAGTCACTCGAACACTTCATATGAAAGTATCTATAGAAGAGAGACAAATCTCCAACCTTGCTTCGATGTTCCAGACTATCAAGGTTGCACGTGATATTCGCGTCTCCAATCAGGCAGATGGCTATTTTCTGGATGGAATCCAGCATTTTCGGGTTATGTTTGAAAGAAACGTTTTTTCATGAAGCTGAAGAGCCATACTTACAAATGATCCGTCAAGTCATAGTTTCGAAGTTTGGCCAGCAAACCCTCATGCCATACACGGTCGAAGACCTTGAAAATATCAAGCGCAACAGCTCTTCATTCTCCATGTTTCTCGATTGCATTATTCCAAATATGGGTGATATAAGATAGAAGGTCTTCTGTTGATCTTTGTTTCCGAAAGCTATTTTGATGATCGCTTGATTTGTTGAAGCTTCTCCTATATTCAAGGATATGGTGGTTTACGACTTTCTCCATGATATTTGATATCACTGATAGCAAAGCAACTACTCAATAGTCTATAGCCAATCATGAGTCAAACACAACAAAAATTATGGATACTGTGAAATCTGTAAATATCGATTTGAAACAACAAAAAATTATAAAGAATTTACATTTTTCACGTTCAACTTATACATTACCAGCCCACTTTTTGTTTTATAAAAATTTTTTATCATACCAAGTCGTCATCAAATCTTAATGATTTCTCAATTTCAAGGTAATAAAAATGGAAAGGTTCATATAATTGTAACTGTAAAAATATTCAGGAAGTATTTATTAAAATCACCATCACCTCTTAATCGGTTCATTGGAGCACATTGTCTCACGGACTATTCTTAAACAAATCTATGGTTTTTATGTTATTACTTTTAGACTTTGACTAAGTGGATAATGAACATTTGCAATGGAAATCAACCCACAATTTAAATATAAATTTCATTTTGATTACCATTCAATTATAAAAAGATTCTGTGCGAAGGAGTATCGCCAATAATTCATTCAAAGTAGTTGCAGTGTAGGTAGATGAACTCAAGAATAACAGACAGTCGCGAGAGAGGGGTGAGGAGCAAAATGTTGCAGTGGTGTTACTCAGGAAGATGAGCAAGAAAAAATTATGCTCAGGAAACATGAAATAATAAGTTTTTTCACTTCTCTTTTATATATAGGGCGTTCCAACGAAAAGTTGCCTCATTTGTGTAAGTCAGAAACGAACGTGTAATCAAAAATTTTAAGGAACACATCGATTTTTATCTCTAGGTGTACTATTTCCCCCTGCGGACCTCCTGCGGTCAGCAACTACCTCCCCAATTTTTTCAACAGCGTGGGGGGCAAGCGATACAACACTTGAAAGGTCTTTTGTCCCTCTATTACTTTTGTAATTTTTTTTCTGAATTGGTTCATTCGTTATTGAGAAATTAAATATTGAACGTTTTATTAAAAAAAAAAAAACAGAAAATTCGCTGCCCTTCGTTTTATTGAGTTATTATGAAGTGTTCGAAATAACCTCCATATAGTTCCATACAATAATACAGTCTACTTTCGAAAGCGTTCCTTGCATTATAGATGTCCGGGGTTTGAAATCAATATTCCCGAACAATTATCTGTCTCTGGCCACTGTCACTTCTTCACGAATTATTATTCAGTCTTCCTTGTTCACTGTGTTCCAACATGATTTATTCTACTGAAGAAAGAATAGAAAATTTTGCCACCTTTCGTCGAAATAAGGAATGCGCTAAAGCTGCTCCAAGAATTTATAATACGAATCATCCAGACCAAAACATGATTCATCAATACGTTAGATAGAAGACCTGCGACAGAGAATTGTTGGAGAATGCCGATTTCTGGCCCCGGACATTGGGACCTCCACCTGTTGATGATAAAATATTGTCATTATTAAGTGCGATGAACGTTTCAGACTTTCGCGGCCAAAGTCTAAAATATGCATATCTTTTGTCAGTTAGTGTCTGAAAGGTACTTTTTTGCATGATCTACACATTTTGGTAACGAGTTTAGTTGCTTCCTTTCTTTGGGAAATTCTAACATTTTTTGAATGAAGATGGATGAGTAGAAACGCAAAACTTTTTTTGGTCAACAGTGAGTTCGCACGACAACCATTTTGAACAGAGCTCTCTCATAGTCAAAGTCAAAGGCTCATGCAATATGAAGTCAACAAGTTCTTTTGATGTCTTTACAATGTCATCTAAATCACGCTACTTCATTTTTCGATCATTCAAAACGATTTGGTGGATTTTTTTTGTTATCTGGTGTTACTGCCTCATTTGGACGTCCACTGCGTTCTGCATCATCGGTGTCTCTACGACCACGTTCAATCAGGAAACCAACGTTTAATTGTTGTTTGTATTTTTTTCTTTCAACAAACAGTGTAATATTAAAACACGAAATTGTTTTCGATCCATTGTTTTCAAAATGATAAAAGTAGTGTTACTTTTTGCAGAATAACTTACAAACTTATGAGTAGAATATCATAAAATTTCAACAGCTTTCTTTTGAAGGTTAGTTCTAACTGAAAAAGCAGTGAACGAAATAAGATGAGCGCCTCCTAGGTGTCAGGCCAGAAAAGTTTCAGCTCATGAAGTGATATGACTCCCACTGCCATTAAAATATCTTGACTTGATTCTTATTTTCGCTTGGGAATGAAATATGTATTTTTTAATCCATTGGACAACGATCTATTGTCTCAGCCAAGAAAATTATGCAATTTTACTATATTTTGTCAGGTTCTGCTCCATTTACTTCCTTAGATGAATTGTCACTTAAGTTTCCCCGAAATAGTTAGTGGTATCCGCGAGAGATCATCTTTTAGGTCCTTTCTCACGCTCTCTACAAATGAAATACAGTCATTGAATAATTATCGCGTGGGATCTTCCACGTACAGTACGAGATTTCTTAATAATTGTATCAAGTTTTTCATTAAGTTGTGGATTTTTTTTTATTTTTCGTTCAAGTGAAGATCTGTCTGTCGTATATTCAAGAGCTTTGGATGATATCTAATGTTACTTTTGTCAAGAAATACTTGTTAAATGTTCGATTCTATGCGATTCTCAGAAGATTCAATCAGGAAGCTTGAAGTTTATTCAATTTTGATAAATTGTCTATTTCAGTCAATTCAACGTGTATAATTTTGGGGGTAATAACCCATACAACTTCCTCCCCTATATCGCGATTTGATCATGAACCAAATATTGAGAAATTGGGCCATGAAAAAAGTGAACTGGAAACGAGTGAATCACGGAAAAACTTGTGGAAGAATGGATATGTTTTATTGAAGTGAATACGGATTGAATTTAAATGAAAATGTTCTTCTGTAATTTCTTTGTAACCAAAAGATTTGGTTCCAAAATTCGAAATAGTATATTAAATTATAGTGAAAACTGCTCTTTTAAGTGTATAACCATAGTTTATTTTTAGTAATGTTTTTTCAATATTGTCGAAATTAATTTCACTTATCGCTTCATTAATTTTTTTGAATCACGATAGAGATCTTGATATGAATTCACTTCAAAGTCATTCAGTATGACAATTTGATATTAACATTTCAGTGGCTCTAAGGAATGAACAGTATAGAGCTCTCCAAAAATTTGCTAGTATCGTGTCTAAAAGAAGATACAACTTCGCTCATAGAATTTGAGATGTAATATCAGCATTTAGCTTCAATTCGTGATGATATGAAAAATCACCTGCGTTAGATAGTTTTGTGGAAGGACTTGAGAGGATACTGGACTGACACGTCAGGAGGGTAGCATTATATGCATCACCCCTGAATAACCACCAGTATGCTTATCAAACCGGAAAATCGACAGATTTAGCATCCAAAAACCTTGTAGAGAAAATTCCCCAATTCCTTGACAACAAGGAGATTGCGGTTGCTGTATTTCTCAATATTGAAGAACCATTTTACAATGCACTACCTGAATCTATAGGATCGTCTTTGGCTAGGAGACCATAACTGGCTGAATCTATGCCATGCTGGTAAACAGAACTGCAACTACGACTCTTTAAGGCGTGGCCATTAGGCTCAGGGTCACCAGAGGCTGCCCTCAAGGTGGGGTACTGTCTTCCCTTCTGTGGTCGCTCCTGATAGATAGCCTGCTTGATGCCTTCGACAGAGGAAGAGTAGATCTGTCAGCTTATGCAGCTGACCTTATAATCTCGGTAAGGACCACGTCGGGAAGAATAGCTTGTAATATCCTACAAAGCCCAATAGAGGTTGTTTACAGTTCGTGCCCGAGGAAGCAGATGTCTGTCAACAGCAGCAAAACTAATAACCCCCTTCACCTGGAGGAGAAAATTGGACGATCTGGACGCTTTTCCTGAATGGTGAGGTCATTCCATTTTGAACCAAGTTGGCATTGTCCCCGATAAAAAACTCACCTAGAACACTCATTTGGAAGTTTTACAAAAATCCATACTGTCCCTTTGGACATGTCGAAGGATGATTTATGTATCAAAGGACCTATCTTCGTTAACATGGATCTAATATGGTACAGCATTTAGACCCAGCCCATTGAGCTTGCCCATTACACTGGCCACAACTCATCTGGAGCAGGTGGTAAAATAGTCATGATAGGTTTTAGCAATCCGTTACGCATTGTCCAACCCCGTTCCTGGGGTTCCTAAACAAGATCTAACTTAGTAAAAAACACGATTGAAATGTTGGTGGGCTGCTCCATTTGGTGGGGTATTTGATAACTGCACGGGTTTATTGAGCTTTATTAGGTTGACATTTTGTAGATAACGAAGATGATCGATAGTATCTACAGACTTCGGAGCATTATAAACAGCTAATAAAGTTTGCAATTGACTATCGAATAATCTTTGAACCGGGCAGTATTCTTCTTCAAATGCTGCGGCAAGTTCATCCAAATCAGATAGTTTCTCGAATGTTCTTAAAAACGTTTGTTTTTCTTTTTCAAAGAGTTTATAAATTCAAAACAAGATCTACTAAATTATTTTCTACTTAGAATGCAATTACCGTAAAAGAGAATACAATTGAAATGTAATTATAATATATCCCTTAATGACTTTTTGGAATACAGGAATGAATTGCATTATTGAATTCATAGAACGGTTCATTATTGAGAAAAATATTTAAATATAATGTGTTTGTTGATAAAAAATTAAAATCATGTATAATTATTTATTGAGTAATAATGTATAAACCTTTAATAATATAATTTCGATCGGGACAAGCAGTTGATTTCAAATGATATTTAATATGCGCTCGCGCTGTCCTCTATCTCAAAAAGGATTCAACGTATGAAAAAATGTTTGAAACAAAACGTGTAGAGAATTTAATTCTCTACAATATTGATAACAAATATAATCAGCATAAAATCCATTGAAAACGAGATATTGGCAAACAACGTGTAAAAAGTCGTTTTTTTTACTTTTGACCCCCAATTTTTGAAGTTTTGGCCTTTGTATCATATGTGAATTTTGAGAATACTTTTATGATGCCAAAATACAAAGTTTATGCAAATTCACAGCTGAGTATGTCAACTTTCCGAAATACAGGCCAAAATCGACCTAAAATGACTGGACAAAAACAAAAGTCACTTCCAATCTGAGTTCATGAAAATGTATCCAAGGAAAAAGTTCTGGCTTGAAATTTCCCATCCGGATCCAGCTCTCACTAGTTCAATCTCCAAATCTTTGCCGCCCTCTCCCACCAAATTCTTTCATAATACTTCTCCAATTGTTTCGCTCCGCACTCCACTGGCGAACACCGCGAATTGCGACTGGTATATAGCGTGGTAGAAAGTGCTCTCAGAAATGTTAGTATAGACTAGTATAGAGTGTAGCTTGGAACGGGTCCGGTTCGTTACAGGGAAGTTCGTGAAAACATGTGGTCTTCGATTGTCACCATATTTGTTGCATTGTGTTACGGAGTTTCAGCAGGAGGAAGACAGCAGGATGGTGAGTGAATATTGCTGCTATTTGAAGCTTTGTTGCAATTTATAATAATGGAAAATCGAGCACCTCTACTATATAGTTGTTGAGGGTGACTGAGTACTTTTAAAAATTTCGAAGACCCTCTTGATAGAAAATATCTGCAAATGCGTTGTGTGTTGGTACAATGTCGCTCAGATTATGGTATTTTTCGTTTGTTCGTTTTCAAAAACGAGTCAATGATTTTGAGAAAGAAAGTTTTTGGCTTTCTACTACTCCATCTTGATACAAAAGAGAAGGATGAGGGAATCTTCCAAAGAAAGGAAGGAAGCAAATCTATACATGGATGCGTAGGTCATACAAAAACTTTCTTTCCCAAAAATTAATCACTCCTGAAAAATATAACCCCTTCAATTCGAGTCAATGTTCTTTCAGAAAAAGATTATCAAAGTTAACTGTGACAAAAATAGACTATTCTTTCATATACTCATATTATAAATATAATAATCATATAATTTTCCCCATAAATTTTATTTAATACGCGTTTTGCTACAGGGCAGCTCCATCAGTTATCGAAAGTTTCATGTATAGTTCAAGTAAACGATAAAGTGCAACCTACCTTCCAACAGCTCTCGTTATTCAATGATAATTTATGATTATATAAAAATCACAATACCTATATATTATTAATATATAGGTATTGTGATTAATATAT
>WOGN01001019.1:0-20859 GCA_015342105.1 Leptinotarsa texana | reverse complement strand
ATGTCAATATACAAGTATTTACAGACTTACAGCTGGGTATCTCGAATTCCGAGATTCTTACCTAATTTAAGCTTAAATGTCTGGATTACAAGCCCTGTTCAATTTTCTTGACATTTATTTTGCTGATGCATCTACAGTAATCAGTTGGTTAATCAGAAATCTTATTATTCAAGTTTATGAATTTCCATGATGACCTGAATGAGAGACAGATGCATAGTCAGTGTTTTTCAATTTAGTAGTAATATTATCTTTGCATATCGATGACGAGACACACTTGTATAATTTCCTTTAGTGACTTTGGTGTTGAAAGACTTTACTGAAAAAAATTATTCTTTAAGAGTTTTCAGTCAGTCGACAGTTTCTCTTCTGTTCGGAGAAATACTTCTTTTCGTGGTTCCAATGTAGCCCGACCCGCCGCTACAAAGCGGGTCGGTCAAAATAACACCCGGTATATACCCGGTGTTACTGAAGGTTCTATTGTTGTTGTTCTTAGTTGTCCTTAGTTGACCTTAGACAAAGTCTCTTTTTTGTGGAGGATATAGCCGAGTGAATGATAGCGAAACAACTCAAGCTTACCTCTCAGAAGTCAGAGGTAGTGCTGCTGGCAACAGGCAGGAAACTGAAAGTATCACGATTGAATTTGATATCTGGGTATTCATATTTACCGAAACATGAAAATGGGAGCTCATGTTAGGAAAATAGAAGACAAGACGGGGAAAGCCATGAGCAACATGGCAGGATAATGCCCGAAGTTGGGGGCTCTTGAGAAGGTAGCAGAAGAATTCTCTGCTCAGTCGCCCAGTGGATCATGTTCTAAGGCACAACAATCTGGAAACTAAGACTAAGTGTCTGAAGAAAAGCAGCAATAAAAATAATATGTGCATGAGGAACAGCATCAACCAAACCTCTGCTGATGATTGCAATAACCCCCCCCCCAATAGATCTGCTGGCAAAATAGAGAACAAGGGTACAACACAATGTACCAAAAGGGTTAGAAAAATGGCAACTATCTTGGGAGATTGGAGAATTTTGACCAATGAGAAGCCTGGAAAAGGCAGATGAATATTTTCCTTAATCCTTGACTCATGTGCATGTATTTGGTCATTCTTCAGAAATGTATTTTCATTGTCCTTTATAAACACTATCAGGTTCAAGATGTAGAGGCAAGGTAGCGTTAGTATTTTAGAATTTCGGAATGATTTTTTTTGGGAACGAAAAGCCCCTAGTATGTGAGTTAAGGATTTCCAAAATATTATCCCATATTGCACAGCTGACTGTGCCAGTCTGTAATAAAGAATTCTCAGTGGTACATCAGCTCATACTGTATCCCTCAGATTCCTAATAATATATGCTGAGTTTTGAACATAAAGGGGTGATATGGTTTTCCCATGGAACTTTCCTATCAAGCAGAAAACCTGAGTACTTTTTCAGTTAGGAGCAATTTTCCTTATTTTTGCTGCCAGCCTTGGCAATCAACCTCACACAGCTTTTGCCCTATCTGTACACAAGCCAATACACTAGGACCAGGGAATGCCTACTTTAAGCACATATTCATCAATTACCTTAAAAATGAGTTCTGCTGTGATATTTGATTCCAGTGGTTTGCAGAACAAAATCTTCTATCACCTCTTCATTTCAAATTGCACGAAAACAAGTAGTTCCACCATGTTTGTCACATTGGTGCTCTCGTCAACTTAAAGTGCAAAATAAGTGCATTCTTGAAATTTTGAAGCCAACTTTTCTTCAATATAATTAGACATATCAACAATTTGTCTCCTTACTGTATTATTTGACAGTGGTATCTTTTTAATTTCTTTGGCTGCCTTTTCTCCTAACACGGCTTGCACTATATGCACAACAACTGGCAGCAAAACCGTCTCACTGATTGTGTGAGGCTTTCCATCTTTTAAAATTCTTAAATTAGCAAGGTATGGCGTCTTTATCAAGTTAGTATCGGTATTGCCAAACTTTGTCTTTCTTGAAAAAAAAATATTTTTCTATTAAAATATTCAATCGGTTTACCAATCAAATCTGGGTGCTTAGTATTTTAGTGTCGCATCAGTAAAAAATGCTTCATGCCATGATTCGAAAGTTTTTCAAGACATATAACACATTGAGGAATAGGAATGTCACTGTTTGTTTGAAGATGATTGACAATGTTTCATGATGATTTTCATTAGTTTGGACTTTCATATCATTGTCTGATATTATATAAAATGATTTGAAATCCCTGAAATAACTATAAAGATGAATTAAAAAATTAAAGAAGAAGAGGAATAAAAATGAATAGCTAAAAAACAATTATATTAAGCAAAAAACCTGAAATGAAATATAGTGAAGTAAAATACAAATAAAAATGAAACAAATTGAAAGAAAATATAAATAAATAAAAATTAAAAAGTTGAGAGATTCAAGCCAAGTTAGTTCACCACGTTTCGATTCGAGGAATGTCTCTGGTTTCAGTCCCTGGCTTTACAATAAAACCATCATATTCACAATTGACCGGTGATTTAGTTTTTTTAGCACAACCCTTTGAAGTAGAAGAGAACGTAAGAAATTGTTTTATAGTTGCTTTCTTATACAAAATCACAATTAAATATTGAATTCAAAATCAGCACCCATAAAAGTACAAATAATACAAAAAACATATCACCAATAAGTATGAAGCCTTGAATCACAACCCAATTATATCCGTGAAAAAAAATTACTATTTTTATAGTTTTTTACAATTATCTACATGAATTCGGGTGATTTAGAATAATTCCAGATGTTTTATTAGAACAATGTTAGGTTTCAATGATTTGGATTACAGTGTCATTTCTAACTATACAAGTTCACAAAGTATTATGACTAGGGCAGTATTATTATTATTATTGTGAGAGAGTTGGATAAAACTATTCTTCTGTAATTAAAGAATTTTCCAAAAGAGAAACTTCAGTATCCAAGTCAGCAAATAATTTCTTTATAGTTGAAATGATCTCATTGTAATTCCGCAAAGATTTCAATACATTCTGAGTAACTTCTTGGCATTCAGAGTATGTATTCATATTACCAACTGCCAGCTGCTCTATATTTCCTGATAGTTCAGTTACTTTCGCTATGTTCTCAGAATCAATGAAGGGTAACAGTGACTCTAAAGTTCCAATCTTCTGTACAGTATCTTTCAATTCCGAGTATAATTGGAGTAAGTGATACCTCTTAGCTTCAGCTTCTAACTCATCTACTCCAAGGTTTGGATCTAGATATTCATTAATAATAGACAAATGGTGCAGCATGGAACTAATTACTTCTCTGCAACTTAAAGCTGAAGTAATCATTGCATGTGTTTCCAAAAGTAAACTAGTAACATTTTTAGTATTTGCAGTTGGTAATTTATCTCCGAAAATCTGAATCTCCAGATTTTCAATACGGCTCTCTAACAAGTTTATTGGATCCATCTAAAAAATAAATAATATTTTACACGAGGTAATATTCTATTAATATTGATCAAGATTTTACCAGAAAAATTACACGTAATAAAGTAGCACAAATACAAAATAAAATTTCCACTTCTTTACCATCAGTGGAACCTGCACCGCCTGACAGTACTGACAACTGACAGGTGGTGAGTTCTTAAATTTATCTGTGAGCACCAATTGATCCGATAGAATCATCTATTAGCGCATTTCTAATGGTAGAAGAAATACACAGGATGTTTTTCTGTTGAATTTAAGAACTTGCCTAGTGACTTACTGATCTACCCTAAGTAATACTAAGACATAGAGTCGCCATGCCTATACATGTATTTTGAAACGGGTATCATACAACTTTTTGGAGAGGGGGTGGCGGGTAATGAAGGATGGAGAGTTTGTTTACATTTGAAGTAAGTGGGACCATAAAACAGTGGCGGCTGGTTTATTTGATAATCGGAGTGATATATATTTATAAAATAAATCATTTCAGGTAAAAATGTATTCTGTTTATGTAGTTCCTACAGAAAATCTGATTTATTATTAATGATTATGGAAATGATGCCAGTATTTCTACTATATACTAGATGTTTATTCACGTATGGCTTTATAATAAAGCGCGTGGTTTACAGGATTAAAATTAAATTATTTCAAATGAACTAATTCATAGCAATGATAAATGCTAATTTTAAAAGTAATGAACTTTGCTTCATATAATCAGATTTAGAAATTTGTGATTTATTCTCAGATTTGATGAACGAGCGGTACGGTTTGTGAAATCCGATTTTTCGTTTAGAAATCATGATTATTTGTAATTACGATTGAGGTTTGATATTATTATGTGATTTCATTCAAAATTGGTATGTAGGGGTCTTTGATGTGGACCGACTTTATGTTTTTTTTCAATAATTCATGCTGACGAATTCTATAATTACGAAAAATTATTAATGTGAATGAAAAAAACTGTATTCAAAAATGTAAAATGTATTTTTCATATGTGTGCCATAGGACATATTCAATTCTGTGATCAACAGATTGAAAAGCTTTCTGCTCAATGTTCAGTTTGTTGTATACTAAATAGTTATTCTTGTGCAACTGGTGTTAAATCTGTTATTGCTTAATTAACAACTAACTTTACGTCACACAAAGAATATGATTTCCGTTTTTGGTTTTTCTTTCTTTGCACGAGGCTCTCGCATTGCATACAGACAATATTCAACAAGAAATGACGGTTGTCATTTTTTTAACCATTTATTGGTTGGCATATGTCAAATAATGAAAAAATATAAACCTAGTTTCAAAAACTTTATTTATAAGGATGAGATAAAAAAAATGATCATTAAAAACATCAAAAATATCCCCTTTCATAATGTTGGTACACAAAGACCCCTAGATATTTTAAATGAAATCATGACTTCTGATCGAAAATTCTTTATATCGGACCTCACAAGCCGTACCGCTTGTTTATCAAATTTACGAATAAATCACAAATTGCTTCATCTGATTTTATGAAGCAAAGTTCATTACTTTTGAAATTAACATTTATCATTGTTATGAATTAGTTCATATGAAATAATTTAATTTTAACCCAATATACCACGCGCTTCTTTATAAAGCCATACATAAATAAAAATCTAGTAGGTGGTAGGAAAACTGACATCATTTCCATAATCATTAATAAATAAATCAGATTTCCTGTAGGAATTACTTGAACAGAATACATTTCCATCTGAAATGATTTATTTTATAAATATATACTATCCCTTCGATTATCAACTAAACCAACCGCCACTGTTTTATGGTCCAACTTACTTCCCGTAAGGATGCAAAAGGCCGGGGACACCTAATGCATCATAATGTACAAGATAGAAAAAATGCCTCTTTATTGTCTTTTATTACTCTAAGGATCTACCACAACACCAGTACTACCAATAGGTGTGTTCCGTCTCGATTGGCGTTTTATATAAGATAAGAATATTTATTAACCAACCATGATACCTACACTTAGTATACTTATATGTTACCCCCAGAGTAACAAAAGACAATAGAAAGGCCTTTTCTGCTCATGAATGAATGCTGTGTGGAGATTTAAAATGTGTCTCCGTGTCCCTTGGTTAACAACAGGTGTTCACAAAGTTTCCATGTTTTATATGTGATCAACATTGGTCTCGAAAACAATGACTGTAGCGGAAAACTTCAATTCCTAGTCATCACCCGAAAACGATTGAGGATGCCAACAATCGGAACGTCGTGAAGTAACTTAGCCTAAATTTTAATTTTTATTTAATTTTGATTGTTCAATTTTTTGTTTGATTTTTATTCTATTGTAATTGCATTTCAAGGTTTTTTGCTCGATATAATTGTTTTCAGCTATTCATTTTAATAGTCAATTTTGAATGTTCTTTCAGGGATTTCAAGTGAAATTCATGAAATGAAACATTGTCAACCACCTTTAAACAACACATGTTAAAACTTTGCCTAAAGATGGTGATTGTTTGAAATATTTGTGTACGAAATTTCCTTATTTATCAGAAGCTACGTTGAAAAAAGATATTTTCGTTGGGCCTGATATCCATAAATTGATGTTCGATTCAAACTTCGAAGCAACAATGAATGAAAAGGTACAGAAGGCTTCAATACAATTAAAAGAACTCCAAGTCATAATATTGGATTTGATATATGTTGAATAATCATGTTTCGTTTTGTATTAATTTCAGCTGCTTGATGCAACTGTGAGCTTTATTTTTTTTGAGCATATACAGTCTACTTGTTTATACCATTCGAAATCAGCAGCCGAGTAAGTACTTCAAAATTTCACTTAAACAGAGTTTTCGAACTCTTATGATAGTATAATCTGAAGTATTCGTCAAGGATTGATTAGTGAGGCCATGGCTTCAAAATGAGAAAACGATCGTTCTGAAGTTTGCCAAATAAAATTCAAAAGCGATTCTGCTCAGTACAAAGTTTCTTCGTCCTAACGAGAATAGTTTTGGAAAAATTCTTCTGCTACTCCATATGAATTGGGATGATGTTTATATAATGTTGCATGTTCTCTTGTGACATTTCCCTCCTGAAGATAATGCAGACTATCTAACACCGAAATTGTTGAAAGTTCCCTCAAAAAGTTTTAAGGTTAAAGTTAAGATCCAGTATATAATGAAAAAGACAGTTTTTGGCTTTCTACTTTCCTTCCCAAAAAATTTGCCACTTCTAAAAATATAACCCTCTCTAATTAAACAGTATATATTGTAGTGAATAAATTCTTGAAGAGATTCATGAATTTACCCATGAAAATAGATTCGGTTCTATATTTTATCATAAAGAGATTCATGAATTTATTGACGAATGTAAAACAGGAATATCGATGATGATTGCGGTCGTGAAGATAATTACGAATTTATTGTACAATAGATTGATAGATGTAGGTAATACTGCTTCAAAAACAACACTGCGCTTGACAATTGACATAACCGTGTTATCTCAATATTATATTTTTCAGGTAACCGTTGTCACAAATTCTGGTTAATAGCGGTCTATAAATGGTTATTTTTGGAATGTATGAGATGCTTACTCTTGGCTAAATGCGCCGTACTGAAGCAAAGGCCAAGAAAACCTAGAGAGAGAGAGGTGCTTACTCATTCTGTCATTTTTGTCAAGTGTCAAGTGAAATGAGTTTGAGTTTCTGCAATTCCAATACATTTTAATAGCTTTTGAAAATTTGGAAACAATGGAGGCTATGGAAGTTGTTGTTCCTGAAAAGGTAAGAATAGTCAGAGATTGTGTCAGTCTGATTTATCAAAATGAATAAGCGTAAAATGGTAAAAAAAAATGTTTGAATGATTTTCACTAATGTTTAACTTGCAGGAAGAAGGTAGCCCTTCAGACGCAAAACAGACCTTACAGGATGTGGATATTGAAGATTTATATACCAAATATAAAAAGTTACAACAAATGCTCGAGTTTTTAGAGGTTCAAGAAGAATATATCAAAGATGAACAAAGAAACCTGAAGAAGGAATATTTACATGCCCAAGAAGAAGTGAAGAGGATTCAATCTGTTCCTCTAGTAATCGGTCAGTTTTTGGAAGCTGTTGATCAAAATACTGGTATTGTTGGGTCCACTACAGGTAAGGTTTCAATTTATATTTTTCTCGGAGTCCAATTAGCTACCTAATTGTAAAAATGCATCACTCTATAGTCAACAGTTCAAAACAGAGAGACATCCAGTTTTTCTCTCGATGTACTAGTTGGGACATTTATTTTGCAACTTCAGCCGCAACCTGAACCGCCGGTATATAAGATTTGAGCTGTTTGTGTAGTAAAGGTGTAAAGGTGTTGTTTCGGCATATAAGTATACATGTGCACAATTGATTTGGCAACAGAAGCATGTAAATGTGAAAAAAGAATCATGAAATTGAATTTTTATTTATCATTCTCAAAAGAACATTCACAATAGAAATATATTTAAAAATTATCGTGATCATAGATTATGATATACCAAGTGTGGTTTGGTTCATCAATAATGTGGGCCTAAATATCATTTATCCAGAAAGCTCTCCTGCTATTGTGTTGCAAAATTTTTTTGGCAATCACAACCTTCACGATTTTGAACATCTTCACAGCTAATATATATTTCACATATCTCTCCAACTCTACAAACATTGGATTATAAATTATATGGAAATTATAGTCATTTTTAATATTTGAACATGTTAATGTTTCAAGTTGATATTACGATTTGTGTTCATTGCGTGGTATCACGTACAAACATCACAAGTTTCTGTAACTTGTGGAGTTCTTTGAGGGTCTCATATATATCCAATAGTTTTCATTCTATTAGTAAAAGATGTGCCAGAATGTTATATGCAGATCTGAATAGGGTATTCATAGAACAAAAACAGATCATAAGAATGATATTCGATACTGAATATCAAGATAGTTGTAAACCAGTTTATATAAAATGAAAAATGTTAACTGTTCCATCGGTGTATATCTATAAATGTATACTTTTTGTCAAAAAAGCTTGTCTACTTTCTTGATCAATGGTTCTTTTCATGACTATTGCATATGTCTTGATGATCAGTTAAGAATAACCACCCACAAATCAACCAAATTTGAAAATATGCTTCGTCATAATGCCATCTTCTTCTACAATGAACCGCCAATTTATATTAAGGGATTCAAACCTCATGATATGTTGTCTAAACGGTTCAAATATTTCCACATTGAAAAATGCTACTATAACTCTCAGGAATATCTGAACGATAATTTATGCTAGTCTATAGGTTTTATTTGTAAGTCATTTTCAAAATTTATATTTAATGCTGCTTTTATATTCCTTCTATTTGCACACTAATTTGTGCCAACTGTCAATGACTTGTCACAAATGTATAATCATAACGTGAATAAATAAAAATCTGTCTATCTATCTATGTATTTAATTTGTACTAAAAATGGCCAAATAAATTATTATTATACACAGCCATCATTTGAAGTTATCAAAGCTTTATAGGGCAGTGTTATAGCCTTTTGGATGTAAGAGTAGTTTCACCTATATTGAAGCAACTGAACTCGTTTTTATTCAAACATGCCCTACTTGAATATAAATAAATGTTATCAAATAACTTTCTCAATATTTGTGAACCCTTTCAAATATTCTTATAAAGTCAAGTTTGATACTATGGTAACTTTTAAAGGTCATATTGATTACATATCCAACTCACTGAAAATAATGAAATTTGTTAAATTATCTACAGATAAATTTGTAAATACTTTTTAAAAATTGTATTGTTCTTATAAAATCAAGTTTGATACTATGGTAACTTTTAAAGGTCATATTGATTACATATCCAATTCACTGTAAATACTGAAATTTGTAATAATCTACAGATAAATTTTCTGTAAATACTTTTGAAAAATTGTATTGTTCTTTGGTATGCTCATTCTAAGAATTCAATTGCGGAATATGGAATTCTCTTCATCAGACACAAGAAAGTACAAAACAAAATTCTAAGATTGTGTCTTGATCTTGGACATCAGAAGAACGACTAAGAGTTCTCTGATGTTCTGCTACTTTCGAGTTTGTCTAATTTGACACATCGCTGAGCCAGATTGACTTCTACTTCTATGTAAAGTTATAAAAGGTGATAAGAGTTGTCCAGGTTTAATGCAGTTCATTGATACGAATGTGAATTCCAAGAGAACCAGAGAGTCGGACTTGTTCAAGGTTCCTTTCCATGCTACTAAGTTATGGCTTGAATGAATTCATCACTGGAATTCCCAGGCTGGTAAATAAGTTAAGTGTCATTATTGATTTATTCGATTTTTCCATGTATTCACTCATAAATCAGATGCAACATATTCAACTTCTATGAAAAAACTTTCGATTATTATTAATAATTAATTAATATTCATGTAGGTATTTTTGGTTTTCCAGTTCACTATATCTTTTTCGAAAAATGGCATGTCAGCAATTGAATAAATGAATACAAATAAATAAAAGTTTTTTTAGGACAGGTATCACAATAAGGACATATCAAATCTCATTGAATATAGAAATTTAGAAAGCTATTCGTACATTTGACAAGTCATTCTTTTCGTTGATTTTGCTGCTAATTTCCAGCTTTGCTCCACCATTACTTTCTTGTAACAGTATAGTAGTAGTATTTATTCGACCATGGATAATGTGTATTATACAAGTGACAAGTCATAAAATGGGGTTTGACCCCATTATCAAGTATAAAACCTGATAATGGGGTTAAACCTGAAACTGGGCGTATAAATAAAATTTACCAGTAGTATTTAGACCAAAGTGTTTTAATTTATTTCATTTAAGTGATCATGAATTATAATAAAGTAAACAAGTCATCAATCACACATAGCATGCATACAGGACTATAATGATTTAGAATAAAAATTAATATTTGTATATACAGCCATGTTAAACTGTAACAGATACAAAGACGATTGAATGGGTAAAAAGGTAACTATCGTGGGGAACAGTACAATGGCCAAAGACAATTTAAAGGGACTTTCACCCTTCTCGAGTTATACAAAAAGGACTCAGTATGTTTGTTCCCAAAATTCCCAACCATATCTTCATTCCAAACCTTTCCTGGAAATTGGTTTCTCTATGTAAATGTTCATTTGTATTATTCCACCTATAATGGTTGTTTCTGTTAACCCAACCATCGTTGGTGAATTTTGATTCGTCCGTCCATATTATTTTTATACAAATATTTTCAACTTTCCTATTACTATGTCTCAACCACTTCGCAGATCATAGGGTGATTAACTTTGCATATCCTGTAGAATTTGTATTTTTTTTTTGTGTTTCTGGTAGATTTTATAGGCATCACTATTTCGTGGCCAATTTCTCATAACAATCTTGATTGTAAATAGTTTTGTAACTGACCAATCCTAAATTCTATTTTATTTTTTTTTTAATATTGTTAATCTTTATGAGGTGATTTTGCTTATCCAAAACATTGATTTGGTTCCTCAAACTTCAGTAACAATACATCTTTCAATTTCATTTTTGTCAAATGCACCACAATATCAAATTCAGAATAAAACCATTTCAGTATAGCTCACTGTACATATTTCTTGCCAAAAGGGGATTTCTAGATTTTTCTTAAGAAAAAAGCATATCAGTCCTTTCGTCATTTGAATACATCTTTAATATGTTGTAAAGTGAGATACCATTTAATCGTACCAAACTACACAACAATCATATTTTGACCAAAAACTAATATTTTCGTTACTTCCACGATTGAGATTTATAAAAATATTCTATATAAAAATTGATTCAGATTAGGTTATTTTAGGTCCAAAGTGAGTGAGTCCATCCGACACTCCATCGCAACCCGCAAGGGTTTATTGTGGCTCACACCTTTTCACACTCTACCAAATAAACCAAGCTTCTTAATGAAGCTGATTAGTTTGTATGGTGAGTGGTCTTTTCAGGGTCAGATGGTAAGAGTATGGTTCTGCCGAATTCTAAAAACCTGATTCGGTCCCCAGCAGGGCAGGCACAAAGTGTGCTCTGCTGTTTCATCATTTCCATATGATGATTCAAATGACAGTGACCTTTAAGAAGGCCTGTTAGACATCGTAGTTCATTCCTACTGTAGTCCAACAACTGTTTGGTATCAAGCTTCGAAGGATGAATAAACGCCTTGGAGTGAGCCAATCCTGGAAGATTTTGCCATAAGTCCATAAATCTTCTTGCCATCCAGGTGTTCAGTGTTTGTTTGGCAAAGCCCAAAGCGATAACAGGTACTGTTCTGATGAAGCTGCTTGCAGCACCCTCCTTAGCAAGTGAGTCAGAAGCTTCAATGCCTTTCAGGCCAGAATGGCCTGGAATTCGGACCAGAAACAATCTATTAAGTCTTCCTACCAATTTAGACGTTGCTTGGTAGGAGCCAAGAGCTTTCAACGCCGCTTGACTGTCCGATAATATTTTTATTCACTTGTGAGTGAGGTTGGATTCATCCAATCTCTCTGCACACAATTCAATTGTGCGTAAATTTCCGCTTGAAATACAATCGCATGAATTCCTAGGCAGGTAGATGACTCTGTCCTGGGTCTGCGACTAAGGTGTTCTTGATCCTTCTGTGAACCAACAACTATCTGCTCTTGATATTTCCTTCTCCCGGAGGATCCAGTCCTCTCAACTTGGAAATAGTACTTTATAAGGCAGTTCGTAGTTAACAGTTGGAGGCATAAATACTGAGATCATTTCCAGAATGCTGTGACTTCCAATGTCAATTAACATTTTGTTACACTCTGCATTGAATTTATTGTACGCAGTCCATCTAGCCACTCTCTTCAGAAAAATGTGGAGAGTAGGTAGATATAGAAGGATCTCCATAGCCGCTGACGGTGTAGTACTGACGGCACCACTGATAGCTAGACAAGCATGTCTCTGTCAGGCAGAGAGCTTCGCTTGGTTTGAAGTGTACGAGCAATTCATTTACTCAAAAAATCAACAAAAATGTGACGAACTATCATAACTATTTCAAAACAAATATTTCACCTTTTGGATTTCATAGACCAGAGAAATCTGCCTGAGATAACTGTAATATATTTTAAATGGGAAAAAATAAATGATCTTATCTATGAACAACAAATGAAATCCAAAAGTAAATATTGATAAAGAATTTCCATCTTGAAGAAAATGAGGAAAATGTTTACCTACTGATAAAATACACCACTGCAATCGATTTGTCACTGATTGTCTGACACGTTCAAAAATGCTTGGAGTATTCCTTAGGACATTGCAATTGTCAAATATTCGATTGCTCAAATTCCGTGTTAGGAATCACACGTTGAAAGGTCCTCGTTAGTCCTTAGCTCGCATAAGTTTCGACATCTAAGGGTTGTCCTTCGTAAGGGTGCGATAGCTAGTTAACGGAAAAATATATTTTAAACAAACAACATAACATATATTCACATCTAGTATTGGAGTTTCATGAAAAAGAGCCTTCAGATGAGCCTATGAATAGAAATCCAGTGGATTAATGTCAGAACTACAACCTGGTCCATTTCCAGGTCCTGCACGTCCAATCCAGCGATCAGGGTGAGTGATGACAAGCAAGAACAATAAAATGAGCTGGGGCCTCGTCGTGCATGAACCGCATGTTGCCTCTCACAAGTACCGGCACTCGTAACACAATGGGTGAATAATTTCGCAAAAAGTCCGCGTAGGATTCACCTGTTAATCTTGCTGGTAGACAAAATGGACCAATCAGTTAGTCACCAATCATTTCTACACAAACTTTCAGCAGAAATTGTTGCTGAAAATGACTTTCTCTAATAACGTGGGGAATTTCGTCGGCCCAAAAATGGTCTTTATAAAAGTTCATAATATCATCTCATGAAAAATTGGCTTTGTCCATAAATGAAATATTTTGTATAACATTATTATTTTGTGCCATCGTATGAATTGACCACCTACAGAAATATAATGTTGGATGAATATCCCTGGGCAGTAGAGCTTGGATGTGCTGTATGGTGATATGGGTAAAGGAAGTTTCTTTTTACATCAACTGTCCGTACGGTTTTCGGACTGACACCCAGCTGAAATACATACAGGCTTTCGAGAGAGAAATACACAGTAACCCACTGGTAAGAAGTTTCGTGTATTGGTATAGATATGTGGATGATATCCTGGTATTTTTACAGGAATATACAGATAGCCGACTGAGTTTTTGAATTTCATGAATTCTCCCCACCCTTCTATCACATTCCCTATGGTAAAAGTACGAGTCTATAAATTTTTTAAACTTGGCAATAACAAAAGGTAACAACAAACATGATTTTCCAATTCATCATAAACCATCACATACAGATATTTTTATCATTCATAATTGGTCCACCCTTGCGTATCAGCACAAAATAGAAATTTTCAACAGGATGATCCACAGACTGATATAAGTGCCCTTGTCAGAGAAGACTTTCAGTAAAGAACTGAACAAAATGAAACAAATAGTCGTCAACGATGATTATGATAGCAGTCTAATACATTATTTATTATCAAAAATGTTATTCAACCAAGCTTTGGAAGAAGTTTACCCAATTCGAAGAGGAGAGGATAAAAGTTATAGAACGTCAACCTACTTAGGCCAACCCATTACGAATATTCCAGATTTTCTGCACAACAAAGATGTAAATATTGCTTTCAAAACCAACAACAACTAAGGCATTAAGAAAAACAAAGATGAAAAGTTCAGTTTCAGAAAAAATCGGGAGTGTATGAATAATCATGTAGGTCATGTCCGATGTTTTATATAGTTTAAACTGGAATAATGTTCAAATCCCGCATAAAGGAACACAAAAATAGTTCAATCACAGAGGGACATAAGTTCAACCACGAATTCCAGCCTCTAATTTCTAGAAGAAAGGTTTGAATCTCAACCTGTTGGAGAGTATGTAAATAAACAATTCGAAAACCTCTCAATATCGTATTAACGATCAAACTGAATTGAATAATTCATCATTATTGAATCTGTTTATTTCCAGGAGAAAATAGTTAAAAATATTCACGGTACTTTCGAAAAATTCATTCATATAGTTAATGCATTCATATCTGATCATTTTAGGTGGTCATTCATTGAAAAGTAGGCATACAAGTAGGTAATATGTTTGAGTATAATATAGTTGTAATTTAGAAGTTACTTTTAGTTTACGCTTGAGAAAGCTATTGTATAGCGAATCACGTGTCGCGGTTTCAGTCAAACCCTTCAAAGTGAAAATCATACAATGAACTGTATCAATTAGTTTAAATATGGATTTTTATCGTACTACCTATCGGCCAGTTCTATTCCATGCGGTTTCTTATCAAATATTTTGGTGCAATTTTATTATAACTACTATTCATTTTCGAAAACATATTTTTTACACATGACTAACTTTGTGTAACCTATATAGCTAACTTAGAAGCTATTTCAATCAGTTTTTGGTAGCAGTGTTACGAATTCTTTTTTCCAATTCATACAACACTAACCGCAACCGGTTTCCAGATTCAAAACATTGAAATTTGTTGTATAGAAAATAAAAATACCAAGTGGAGCAGCAATTCGGATAACATTACAAAATGAAGCACTATATTCGTTCATGACATTACGTTAATGATAGTTCGTAATGACATCCAAGCTTATTTGATTCAATCCCAGTAATAGGAAACTTTTTCAAATTGAAAGTGGATATTGGTTTTTGTAATAGGAATGTTTTGGCTTTGTACCTCTATATCTTCATACACAAACAAACTTATTGTGACTTATTTCGGAAAATCGATTTCATTCAATAAGAAAGTTCCATGTACGTGAAATTTCATATCTTACATTCACTATATTGTATAGCCTTCCTGTGAATGAAATCGAATTCAGTTTGATAAAGAATATTCGCTTTTTTTCTTCTTTTGGAAATTCCACACATTTATCGTATAAAGATGGAGAAGAAAAATGCCAAAACCTTCCTTTTCTATAAACTCATTTCTTCTGAAGGGATACCCCTATTCAAATTGAAAAAATCTATAGGTCTTTTAGTGTCATCGTGACATGGGTAGATTTAATTCATTCGTGACGTGAGGTTGTAATGTCATGAATGAATTGAGTGGTTCATCTCGTAATGCTATCCAGATTGGTGCTGAAGAAACATCGATGTCCGCCATTCAGGATGACAGTGTAACATGTAAGTGAAACTTTTATGTACTGGCCAATATGTAAATGATATCTAATTATAGTTCATAACGAATCTTTGGAGTTAGAGTTAGGTTAGGTCCAAAGTGAGTGGGTCTATTCGGCTCTCCACTGTAACCCGCAAGGGTTTAATTTGGCTCACATCTATTCAAACTCGACCAAATAAACCCAGCTTCTTGATGAAGCCGATTAGTTTGTATGGTGAGTGGTCTATCAGGTGAGGTGGTGAGAGTACGGCTCTGCCGAACTATTAAAACCTGATTCTGTTCTCAGCGGGGCAGACACAAAGTATATGCTCTGCTGTTTCATCATTTTCCAAACAGAAGAGACACACACTGTCTTCCGACAATCCAAATCTCTACATTTGGTGATTCAAATGAGAGTGACCTGTAAGAATGCCTGTTAGACATCGTATTTCATCCCTACTGTAGTCCAGCAACTGTTTGGTATCAAACTTCGGAGTGTGAATAAACGCCTTGGAGTGAGCCAATCCTGGAAGATTCTGCCATCCAGATGTTCAATCTCTGTTTGGCAATACTCAAAGCGATGCCAATGGCAGGTTCTGGTTCGATGAAGCTGCTTGCCAGGGAGTCAGCAGCTTCATTGCCTTCCAGGCTAGTATGTCCAGAAATCGAGACCAGGGAAAAAGTATTTCTATCGAGGAGACTCGTTTTTGGCAAATGTTCTACCAATTTAGACGTTGATCGGTAGGAGCCAAGAGCTACCAACGCCGGTTGACTGTCCGAGAATATTTTTATTGACTTTTGTATGGGGTAAGATTCTTCTAATCGCCTCGCTTGAAATACAATCGCATAGGTTCCTAGGCATGTTGACATCTCTGTCCTGGGTCTGCGACTGAAAACACCTGCACCGGAACCGAAAGTTGTTTTTGTCCATCTGTAAACCAACAACTATCTGCTCTTAATATTTCCTTTTCACGAAGGACCTAGTTTCTCTCTACTCGGGTTCAGTTTTTTATAAGGCAGTTCGTAGTTGACAGTTGGAGGCATAAAGTATGAGGTCATTTCCAGAATGTCGTGACTTCCGTTGTCAACCAACAATCTGTTGCACTCTGCATTGAATGTTTGGAGTACAAGCAGTACATTACAACGTGTTTATCGTGTAATCAGATGTTTCGAATGTACATTTTATTTCCTGTCATTCAATGGTTCTATGCATAATATACACATATTTGAGAAGAGTTCATTTTGATATCAAATATTTTTTACTTCCTTCAGAAGTTTCCCACATTTTCTTGTATGAAGATGGAAAAGTAGAAATCCAAAATATGTTTAAAGAAATCTCCTCCAAAAATATATTCCACTCAATTTTCAAAAAATGTATTTCATTAAGTTCTGTAGGAACAGATTATAACTGAAGCAAGAGTTGAAAAGGAAAGGAAATATGAACTGAAACTCATTTTTTGGAAAACATCCCGTATTTGTATTCATATAGACTATAAAATATGACATGTGTATATTTTTTTTTTAATTTGTCAATGAAAATTTACCTGTTTTCATTCAGGGCATTTTCTAGTAGTGATTTTTTTTTAATTTTAAGAACCGAGAAAGATTACTTTTCGAAACGTGAACCATCCAACGAAAACTAGTTATTTAAAATTCGTTGATCATTCAATTTGTACCTAGGCAAAATCACTGAATGAGGCAAATTCACCAAATGATCGTAAAATTCAGCAGATTCTCTAATGACAGCACAATTCATCTTTCATATTGTGAGGGGTTGAAAATCTAGAAAAGTCACGAAAATAATTTTCTATTACCTCAAAAATTCGAGTACCATTCAAGGATCAATTGAAGCTATGAACAATTGAAATAAATTCCAGTTGAAGTTGGTGCAAAGTCAATAAAACACTATTAATGTTTGTATCCCTGTAATGTCTCAAATATATTTCATTTCATGGCAAATCAAAGGACGGGGCTTTTGCCATGTTTTCATTTTCATTCAGATCTTGTGCAATTCACTCTCAGTCACAGAGTTGAAACCTATCTAATAGATTATGTATTGACTTTATGGACCCTGCAGTAGTCTCTTCGAATAATTACTATTATACTTAATTATTCATGGAAGATCGCAAGTTATATGGGAAGATACATGTAGTGATTATAACGAGATATATAAATATGCAGTTGGTCATATTAGATAGCATGAAAGAGGAAGTTTATCGAGAAATAATATAATGAAGAGGTTCATTATCATAAAGGCGGTATCTGAAGGTTATTCAATATTTGATTGAAGATTCATTATCATATCAGTAAGAGATGAAACCATATTTTGTCTCTATCTGAAGGAGGGATATTCTTACATTATATTAGTTTTCCCTGATTTTTTTCTCTAATATACAAATTTTAAGAAAAAGTTGAAAATCGAAGTGAAGGAGTGAGTTTTCATGCAGAAAAATAGGCTTTCATGTGGCTGTGAAACTAAATTGTTTTCTGTTTGAAAAAAATATTTTTCTACTGCAGGGCCCAAAATCACATTTATATATTAATATCTGTATATCTCTATAGAAACTCTTTAAATTATATCACTTCAAAATAATCTCAACTGATGATAAAATTTGAAATACGACAAAAATTATGATATTGATGTTTTCCTCCTCACTTCATTTCTTCATTGTTCGATTTGGTAGCTGGTGTCTGTGCGGGAGTGGGATCATCTTGGAAAAGTGGATTTTTAACTTCCATTTCACCGGTCTGAAACAAAAATAACATCAGTATTCACAACAATAGCAAAAGTATGACTAAAATTATTTTTGTAATTACACTTAATACTCAACCTATTCTACTATATCCATTTCTGTTGTCAAGAACTGCATAAATATTATCGAGTGTGTATGATATAAATCAACAGGGATAAATTCGTACACATAACACTAAAAAAATGGAGGCAAATAGCACACACGTGCTTCTGGCTATTGGCCTCATCAGCAAAGATGGACAACAACTGGTTACCAGAAATGAAAAACATCACATATGCACGATGTCACCAACATGAGCTAACCGTACACTTGTGGTTTCAATTAGAAGACCTAGCATTCCTAGGCATCATCTAACATCACCATCTCTGCAATTGGCTGCACCGCGCTGATGAGGCCAATAGCCAGAAACACGTGTCCGCGGTTTGCCCCAATTTTTTGAGTGTTCTGTTCACGAATTTATCCCTTTTGATTCATATCATACACATTCGATAATATCTATATTTCTGTATTTATATCCTGGACCCGGAAGTCACGCAGGTACACAGTAAAAAGTATTTCTTTCAAAGAAGATCATAGGTTGCTTTGAAATGTTCATCTCTATTGGAGAAATTATTACTTCATGACAACAGCGCCATGTTCCACAAGAGAAACACAATTTTTCAACAAAGAAATCAAATTTCTTGGCCTTCCAACGACATTATTCATTTGATTATATTATTGCGAAGATGAACTCTTTTGAACCAAAATCTACCGCCTATTTGAAGAGACAAATAAACTTTTTCAAATGGAGATGAATAGCAACTTGATCTGAAAACATATTGCTTATTCGAATTTAAAACTGTATCCCTTCAAATAACTCAATTCGTTTATAACAAGAGTTTTGTGAATCTATATACAAAACTATATTATGATCGACTAAACATAACAGGAATTTTGTCTAGAATAAACATTGAACAGGATTTTTTTTGAAGAAGTATTTCATTCATTTCAGTTTGAAAAAACTGTTTTATTTGAAAATATACATTATTTATTTGAACATAGATATAGATTTAGTATTATGAGAATGGGATCTTACACATTTGGAAGATATTTTCATGGGTAAGTATTATAATTGGATAAAATTGAGGTGTTTGGGTTACTTGAGACAGAAACCCCGCTATATCAGAAGTACTGCGTTGTATACCTATTACCGAAGAGAAAGTAGTAAAATTCTTACTACAACTCCTAATTTTGCCCTCATTTTGGAAAAATTATATCAATGCTTCACACATGCATTATTACATTTGCCGAGCTCTGCAAGTGTATGTTAATTTGAACTGAAAAATCCTCCACGTTGATTCACATTTGCTAATCTCTTGTTTTGAAGATATATTTTATCTTGTTTCAAATGAGTACATTTTCTCCAAATAAAATTTCTTTTTCTCTTAGACCTAATTAATTTTTTATTGAACGAGAGAGGTAATTATAGTTTCGACAATATATTATAATACAAAAAATACCAAAATACAGCTAGTTTCTGATTTCAACATGTAAATGTTTGTTGAATTCCGAAATATCTTTACTTACTTCAGAAAAGTTTTTATTCATTGGAAACAAATTGAATATACCCTAATCAGTTACAAATTATTTAATATATTTCCTTTAGGAATGTAAGAAATAGGTAGAAATATTACCAAACTCACTAGAGGAAAAATCAGAATTTTCAAAATAACTTGAAAACAGTGAATGTTTTTATTCAAATAGCGAATCACACACCTTCAAGTATGTTTGTATGATCATGAGTTGAATTTTTCAAATGAAATATTATATATTTTCCATTGATCCCCTAATAATACTCACACATCACTTTGAATTCCTACAACGGTTCCAAAATGATTATTTAGAAAGGCAATTTTGGTGTTAACACTTCTGTCCACTTCAAAGGGATTTGAGGTACGTCTTTTGAATTGATTATTTATATGTATGTTAAACAATAACACCTCAGGCAAGTTTAAAATTATGAGGGTTGTCGTTCGTATACAGACTACAATTGGGTTGATTAACGGAATATACCCACTCATACAGTTATTTATAAAAAAAATATTTATTTTTTTGATTAAGTGGCAACTATTTTCATAGTTTCTAGATATTTGAAATAGTGGCTAACGATGATGTGCCGATTTCTTCTTTCGTTTCAGAATCCAAGTGATGTTCCAGCAATTGTGAATAAACAAAAGCAGAATGAGGAATTCGATAGACGATAGTTTTAACAACGCTTAGTTTATACCTGATGGAGCATTCGTCCTCATTTTTGAGAGACTTGATTCTTAGATCTGTTGTTTAGCGAAATTGGAAGCTTTTGTTTATTAATTAAAAAAAAATTCGATTCTTACCGTTTAGCACTTGATTAGCACCTAATAGTGTTTTCCTAATATTCATTATTTTATTATTATATTCATTGCATTGCTAGCATCACATAATGCTAGCAACGCAACTTTGAGTATTGAGTTGCG
>WOGN01001018.1:0-20863 GCA_015342105.1 Leptinotarsa texana | reverse complement strand
TAATTAGTTGACCTAGTCATTAAACTCAGGTATAAATGTTCGTTAAACTCAGGTATAACTGTCATTAATTAGATCCTAGAATATTATTAGTTTCTAGGTAGATAGTATTATTTCAAAAAGTATATATAAATCACAATGTATGTAGTATTCTGTTTGTTAGTGAAACACTTGAAAATGCTACTGTGCAGTGAAACACGTTTGTGTTTGTTAATATGTTCTAGTGAAAACCACACAATAAAGTGTTTTTCAAAATACATTAACTTCAAAATCGTTTCTGAAGTAAGTAAACAACTGACAAATAGCTGAATAATATTATTGAATTTTATTATTTTTATAGTATTAAAATGGATGCCGTAGCAGGTCCAAGTAATGTATAAAGAAAGCGGAAGTTTATGTCGTTAGAAGAAAAACTAATTGTCTGTAGAGTGTACGAAAATTTAAAAAATACACTCCGTACAGTGGAAGCTGTAGCCCAATGTTCATTTTTAACGGGAATATCCGTGTCGACAATTGAACGCATTGTACTTGAAAAAAGGTGACTGCGATTGTGCAAGCTCCAAAAGTACATTGTTGTGGTAGAAAACAAAATGAATTGGACGAGTACCAGAAAGATTTTGTACGCTATACCATTCATTCTTTCTTTTTTGAGAATAAATCGACAACCCTCGAATCCATTAGGACAAAGATAATGGGCAAAGAGAAGTTAAGAAAAATAAGAAAAGAAGATTTAAAATTCATATATGTCAAACGATCCCTTGAACCTGTCTTAACAGAGAGAGAAGATATAGTCTCATGGCACGGAGATATCTTCGCTCAATTAGAGAAATGCGTTCCGCTCATAAACAGATTTATTATCTGTACGAAATGTGGGTGAATGCTGGTCACACAGTATCTGAGATCTGACAAGATACCACTGTAACTAGTTATCGTCAAGCATTTGTGGGAGGTTTATCAATAGGGTTACGCGGACCAACGAGTGAAAGGCAACGACTAATTGTCGCCCATATAGGTAGCGAGAGTGGCTTTTTAGACGATAGGGCAATAATTTTTTTATCCAGAAAAACAGGGATTATCACGAAGACATGGACACCCAACGCTTTGAAGGATGGTTTGAATCCCTTCTTTCACGAGTCAAGCCAAATTCGGTTATAGTAATGGATAACGCTTTTTATCACAACCAATTAGTAAAACAGCTGTCAACTATGACCACCAGAAATTCAGAAATGCAGAGTAGGTTAGTTCAAAAAGGAATTCCATTTTCCGAGGATATGGTTAAGGCTGAGCTTATGACTGTCATTAAACAGCATCATAACAGATATCGCCAGCATGTGATGGATACAATAGCTCGTGCTGAAGGCATCACCATTTTGAGACTTCCTCCTTACCATCTCGAGTTAAACCCGATAGAATTGATCTGGGCTCAAATTAAGGGTTGAGTAGCTCGTGAAAACGTAACCTATAAAATTTTTATGTCCAACGTTTATTAGAACTCGCAATGGAACGGATACGGAAAGAAGATTGGGCTAATGCTGTAGCCCATGTGATCAAGGAAGAAGAGAAGATGTAGAGATTGGACGAGATAGTAGACACTGTTTTCGACCGAAAGTATGACTGGGGATTCCTCTTCGGACGAGTCAATGGATTCTGAAAATTCATAAGCATTACATAGGTGATAATTTCTTTGCTTTGTAGTTCTCTTTCTATATAAGAGGAACATAATAATTATTTTGCAACTTTTTCTGTCTTTTTGAAGTACTGTATTAGGTATAATAAGAAAATGTAATCAGTTTTACCATTGACACCAGGTAGCGCCACCTACTACAACAATTTTTACGTAATTACCTATGTGTATAAATAAATGAAAATATTATTTTGGTACGCCTCTGCAGAGTTGGTAAGAGTATTATCCGTTGGTCACTTCAAGTGCGACGTTGCTAATGAATCACCTTCAATTGAAAATTGTTGTAGTATACGTATTCAATTCATTAAAAAACTTTTCCCTCACTATTTAAACTATTTTAGTTCACATTATTTTATTTAGTTTACGTTATTTTGAAACTGACAACGAGAAAAGAACTGCTATTTGCTACAAGAATATATATCATTAATATGATATATATTTTCTTCACAACATTATATTCAGTTAAAGGACCATGTACATAGCATTTGGTATGGTTTTTTCACAAAATATGAGAAATGTAGGTCATGAGACTACACACTTCACCATACATTACAAGTAAAATAATTGTCACCTTTTGTTCTGCAAAAGTTTTATTGGAATTGCTTGGTAGTGACTTTAAATCAGTTATTGAAGATTTACCTGTCATTTTAAGGCAAAATGTAGTTCTGGAATTGGATAGGGCTCAAAAGCATAATGCGGGAATTATATAGAATTGTCTGGATAATAGGTTTACACGGAGAAAGAGTGGAATATATAGTCCTACAGTTTTGTGTTTGCGGCCACTAAAATAACTGAATTGACACTCTGCGAGTTTTATCTGTGAGGAAAATCGATATGGAAAGTTATATGGCTGAATTTCAGAAATGGGCTGAAAAGTAACTTCCAAATCAATTCGGAGAATACTTAGAAATTTACGAAACTGAATTGAAAAATGTATTCATTTGAGAAGGCGAAATATTGAAAAAAAATTGGTTCCAAAACGTTTTATTATAATAACTATAATTATAATTTCTTCACAATTATCAAAAATCAATTGAAAAATTATCAGTCAGCAGATTCACAATACAAGAAAATGAAGTGTTATATTTTTGGAGTGACTAATTTTTGGGAAAGACATAGATGTGTAGATCATGCAAAGAAGTAACTTTCAGACACAAACTGGAAGAAAGAGCCTCCCTGAAACAGCTATTTTCATATAAACATTGAATTACACGAAAGAAAAAAATTATTTCGAAACAAATACTTTTATGTGAACACTGAATTATACAGAAAACACTTTTCTCTACTCAGTTTGTATTTCAAATCTTCGTTATGGAATCAAATCAAATATTATTCTCAGGAGTTCTACTTTTAATGAATGTTAACAAATTGCATTTACATGGAACACTGTCATCCTCATTGGTAGGCATCGATGTTTCGCCGTAAGACACTTGCATTAGGAATTTAAGCAAATAGGTGAATGAATGCCATTACGATGTCATCGATGACATAAGTAGATCAAACTAATCCCGTGACATAAAAAATCGTAATTTATGAATGAATTGTGTTTTTTTCTTGTAATATATATGATATATGCTGTATACCATTACTGGATGAGAAAAGATTAATGTAATAATATCGAAAATGCCCAATATATGTTTTTCAAAATCGTGTTTCGGAACTTTTCATGACGAAAAACTATTCATGGATGAAACTTCAAACAAAAAAAAACAGAGTGGCCGAAATTCAAGTAGAAGATCTTGCGTTACCAGAAAATATTTTTTTCAATAAAAATCCAATTCAACATACATTACAGATCTATTGAAAATACTTTCCCCATACCAGAACAAAAATTATGGTCTCTCGACGCGCGTTTCGCAAACCAAGTTAGCGTCCTCAGGAGATCATAATGACTGTCATAATGATCTCTTTGATTCAGAATGAATCAAATGTAGAAAATTGTATTTCATTGATTTCACAGAACATATAAAAATTTGCAATTGTTGTTAACAAATTAGGATGAAAAAAGAAGGGATTTCATTTTTGGTTCATAACACAAAAACTACCAATACTTAAAATTAAATGATTTTGAAACATTAGGAAATGTACAATGAAAATTTCTCAGCTTCTGGAACTCTTCTCCATACAATGTTACTAATTTGGACTCCCATTATTTAAAAAAAGTGTGAACAAATAATTTTCATTAAATAATACTATAATTTTTTGTTGAGTTAAAAATTCTCGAACAAATTTTGAATACAATTCAATTTCTTAAAGTAATTGAAATTGGGGAAAGTAACAGAAAAATAATATTTTTCATGTCACTTTTTGACATGATACAATAACGGTTCCTTGATTAGCTATTGCAGCAATAAGAATTAAATATGTTTCCCCATATTTCTTATGACTTGCAGTGTGTTACATAAACTTCAAAACAATTTTGTTTAGTAACAAAATATCTACCAAATTATCTTTATATCACAAACATATTTTTTATAGTTTATTTAAATCACGTATGTGTACAAATTTACGTTTACCTTTTGAATTTTGCTGTGATATTTTTCATTTGAAAAAAAATGAATACTCCACATTTGAAAATAAAAGATATTTATTTTTATACAAACAACGAAAGTACTTTTTGGGATAGAATTTTTGTGACTCATTAAAGTATAGAATAATTGGAATTATACCAAAATGTAAATGAGTGAGGCAATAAAGGCATATAAAACCAAACGTGTGTTTGATATATGTTAATTGAAACATGTACAAAAATTAAACTATAAGACATATTAATATGAATAATATATAATTTGGCAGATATTTCATCAATGGATGGAGTTGTTTTGAAAGTTTATTGCTGTATTTACATTATTTGACAATTTATGGGTCATAAAAAATAAGGAAATGGCAAAAAATCTTCAATTCTTATAATAAAATTGCTATAACAACTGATCAACAGCAGCAAAAAACTTGGTTTTTATTCCTTTTCAAATAATAGTTTGTCTTTTATAAAAACCATCCAAAGGTCCACTATCTTAACCATGATCCTTAGTTTGAATGTTATATCAAATGACCGCTATCATATAAAATTGAAGTGTGTTGAGAAAAATTCAAATCAATTGGGTTGAAAACATCTGCAATTTCTCTAGTTTCGAAATTTTTTGAAAAAAAATTAAATAACAGTCAGAATTTGATATATTTTGAGTAATTAACAAAAAACTAAATGATTTTCTTGGTATTAATTTGGTAATGACAACTGCAATTTTGGGTGTGCTATAAAATCAATCTAATATATTTTTCTACGTATCACTCTCAACCAAATCAACAAACACTCGTTTTTTAGGAGTAATATGTCCATTCAAGAGGAATTTTCACTAAAATCTACCTTGTCATCTGTTACTGAATGCAACCTTACAAAAAAAATACAAAAATTCAATTTCAAATATTTGTATTTTTATTTGTGCATTGTGGAAAACTTTTCCACGTTTTGATTTCATGCTAGGTTAGGTTTGGACAAAAGTGAGTGGGTCTATTCGACCCTTCACCGCAACCCGCCAGGGTTTATTGTGGCCCACACCTATTCACATGCAACCAAATAAACCCAGCCCATGCTATTAAATATCAATAGGAGGCACAATGATTTCAACAACATATTGGAGTAAAACTCAAAAAATATTCTAAAAAAGAAAAAACTACAATAATTTTCTTACCTTGCGATAAAAGCAGCTGCTACCGTTCTAAGTTTGGAATGTCTGAGTAAAGCTACAATTGTTAGAGAGTTGCCCAATACGCCAACTACCATAATTATTATGGTTAAAACTCCAGCTGCGGTTAGCATCGGTCGGGAATACCTGAAAAATAATGTAAATTTTTACGTGACTTAGATACTGGAAAATTCTGGTAAATCATGGAAACATTTGAAAATAATTTTTTCTCTCATCAAGCATAAGCAGTAGTGAGAATGGGAAATTAATCACTTCGAATGACATTCAATATTGTTCTGAATGTCAGTGTCCAACTTTCCTAATAGGTTAGGTCGGTAAATGGTAAATAGTTACCATAAAATTTACTTTCTTGGCTGCTTCTCGATGTTCAGTGTCATATACAGCGGTGAAAAGTCGATCTGCTACTTCAGTTTGATTTTGCATGCACTGATGAGAAATAACATTCCGAAACCGGAAATGTAGGTAATCACAAATATCAGTTGAATCGTTCGTAGTACTAGCTTTCGTATTGTCAACCTGGATAGTAGATTAATGGTAGGTATGTGCCAATGAGTAGGTACTGAAGTTGGAAGAAATGAATGTAACGAATTTCATTCCAAATTAGACTGTTTTGATTGCGTTATAGATCTTCTCTTCAAAGCAATTAGAGCTAATAGAGTTTTTTTTTACCAAATATCAACGAAATATTTTTCAGTTTGTTTCATAAGTTTTATACCAGTGGGTGGAATTCAAGTGAGTGCGTTGGGATCTTGAAAACGGTATGGATTACAAAGAAAGTTAAATAGAGACGAAGGTGTGTTATGAAATACATTATTACTTACAGAGACATACATAAAAAACAAAAAGTGTAATGATTTTTTAATAATCAGGTTTAATTTAACAGAACGCAAGAATGCGTCAATTTGAAGTACTTGAAATTTTTACAATATAATTCGAATTTTTAATTACACCTATTAGATTTGTAAATGATTACATTTTTGAATATGAATTCATTGAAGTACTTAGGTAAGTCCAATGGGAGTGAGTGTATTCGATTAGACCCACGGCTCTGCTGTTTTATCATCTTCCAAACAGACAGTCCAAGTTTCTGCATATGACGGTTCAGACGCCAGTAAGTAGATTTGTTAGACAACGTTGGTAATCCCTGATGTAATCTAACAGTTGTTTGGTAACATATATTTAAAGAATGTATAATGGTTTCTGAATGTGTCAATGCTGGTAGATTTTGTCAGAAATCTCAAAACCTTCTTGTTGCGTTTTATATGTGTGACAAGGTCTAATGCTAATCCTCATTCTGGTGCTATGAAAGCAGAATCTGTAGACGTGCTTATCTACAACTCACCTGAAATATCCAAACTAGTGACCATCTGTGTTCATACAATACAAATTTTGTTCCAGACGTTCTTGTCCGGAGGGCACTTAGAATATATCGAGGTGCTTTTACTGAAGCAAACCTTCTGAAGCCGTGGAGACCAATTAATACTGTCACTGAGTTGAATGCAAAAGAAAGTTCCCTTGAATTATGCATTGCTTCTTTGTTATTATTTAAACCAATATTATCTACAGTACTGAATTGAAAGAGTATGCAGCGTTCAACAGATTTTGTAAACCCTTTCATTTTTTAGAAATTGACATCCATAGAACAAAAGAAGCATCTTTCAGAGGTTTTGCATTGATGTATTGACAAAACTGCTTGGTTACGTTTTCCTTTAGCCACCGTGTATTATAATGGGATAGACTGAATTAATATTATATTTTTCATGTAATGACTGAATCAAGAATAAAAAGTAAAAATCTAATCGTGTGGGTACCAAATATAAATTTTTGAAATATAATTTCCCATTTCGCAATTGCTACAACTAAAAGAAAAAGATTTGAATTATTTTGTTAGTGGGATACCTACTATTTCAATGTTTTGAATATTTTGGACGTTTATTACTTTTGACAAACTTTATTCTTGGCTGAGGTGCTACTACTACTAGTAAATTATCAAAATCATTGATAATCACTGTATGACGTCATGTCAATTCGCAAAAACCGTTACTAAAATAAAATGTGTATTTTTTATCAACAAAGTTTCTTACCAATGTTCATGTCTAGGATTAGTCAGAAAATGTTTTTTGACTCATATTCATACTGAAAAATAAATTCTTATGAGGTATAGCTTTCTGATTGCTTTCTCTCCTCCTAGAAATAAATTAAAGCAATAAATTAAACCCAGTCGAGGGTTTGAACCCATATTTTATATATTAAATAAAAATATAATGTAAAAATTAACATTTTCAATGTAATACTGATTTCACAGGTTCATTTCGACCAGAAATGCATTAGTTTGTTTAGATTTCTAATTCAGTAAAATATTTCTTTGTTCCTTTCTCCAACTGGTCCTCTTAGTCTCAAGTTAGTTAGGTATCAAAAATATCAATACGTTTTCCACTACAACGTTCAGAATATCATACTTATGTGTAAATAACGGTAGGACGGTAGTCGGTTGATTAGCATGACTGGTTAGTTCTGTTCACTCGGTAAACCGCTATCTGAATATTCGTTCAATCCCAACTATGGGACTTTAGATATTCACTGCGTAACATCCGACCCGTGCTATGAATCGTACGTAAAAATGTAAAACCTCGTTAATCCATAGGTTAAGTTGAAAAGCAGCCTTGGCTGCTTTTTTTGTATTTCATTTTTTATATTATGTCGATGAATAAAGACGATTATTATTATTATTATTATTATTTCGCAAATTTCTACTAACATACAATGTATTTGTAATATCAACTAAATTTTTTGTTAATGTTTATATTTATGTTTATCAGTCATTAAATGTATCGCCAACTTATTGAACAAACACTTCGTTTTGAGATTTTCACTATAGGAGTGTTTAATGAAAATCCCACAATAGATATTCTTGAATCGATTATGGGTTTTCATCAAGTACCGGCCGATTCCATCATCTTTGTAACTCATATTCCTACTAATAACGTGAATCTCTATAGAGATTCGAGAAATGGATTCAAATTTGATGTATGATCGAATATTTATTATTATCATTCATTATTCTTTTCTCATTTATAAGTTCTTAGGTATATTCAATAGGTAGGTACCTCGAAGTTTATGGCCTAAGTGTACAAATGTCTTGATAACGTTTCTTTCTATTGTAAGTATCAGGGCAATATTTCATCATGAATAGGATTTTATAGAAAATACGTGTCTACATAATACTCATATATAATGAGTAGGAGTATTTCTCCAATGATAATTAGTTATGAGAATTTAATTCGATAGTTTTATGCCAAACGGTCATGATTAGTTTTATAAAAAAATATCTTCCAGATAACATAATTATCAGAAAGAATGTGGTCACAAATAGCACTAGAAAAAGTTTGTGGAAGGTTAGAAAAGATAAGCCATATTCTCAGAAATACTACTACACAGGTACTGGACAATAATCCCTAATATATAATGACGTCGGACATTCATTGTCTGTAACTTGCATTAGTTATATCGAAAAAGCATGAATTCCCAGGTAATCCTAACAATTACGAACTCGTAAGTATCCATTTAATCGCTAGATTTTGTTGACGTTGAAAGAATATTTTCCGAAAAAATATCTTGGCATAAACATTAACAATTCACTGAAATGAAATATTTCACTGAAAGATATATAATAACATATGTTCATTAAACTCCAACATAGAAATAGTATTTGATCATTAGTTGACTGAAAGGTAGAACTGGAACATCTACCATAGAATAAATCCAAAACAAGCATTGATCCCAAAACACCAGACCTGCAATAATCCACACGATGCGCGTGAATTCGCAAAATTAATTGGTGAAACGCGCATCGAAAAGATTTTTGCAGTTCTGGAGTTTTGAGAACAGTGCTTATTTTGGTTTAGTTCACCAATAACTGCGTAATCAGTGTTTTGATGTGTGAAGTTTTCTAAATCATATTAGAGAGTGATTCAAACTTTTCCCAAGTTTATATGGATTTGACGTTATGACTGCAGTTACGTCATTTCACTAACCTATAGTAGATCATGATAGAATAAGGTTTAATGATAGGAGTCGAATATATTCGAATATATTCGACTCCTATCATTTTCCTGGAAAAAACTTTTTATCCATTTGTTGCAGAAAAGGCGCTCTCATTTTTTATCGGTACCTATGAATGACCGTTTAACAATAAAATTCAAATATCTAATGATTCGAAAAAGAATAGTATAGAAGGGTACAAAAATATTATTCATTCGGTATTCCATAAGAATGAAAAGCTTCTGATCAAAATTTCATTAGCTGTAGCAGAAGCATGAATGACTTTCGAATATCAAGAATTTTATTGCAATTATATATTTTTCTGTTACTTGAATATTTCTCATCCACTACTGGTGATATCTGAGCAAATTAGTGGATATAGATACACAGACAAAAATTGATAACTTTGGTGACTATCTCGAGGTTCCGAATGACTTATCCAGATATCGAGATATCCCGAGTGGATAATCCATCATATAACCACTATCCATAATGAGATGAGCCTAGAAATGATTATTACGGAAATTGATGATTATATCCTGTGAAAAAGTCAACTCATATATGACCAGTACTTCTAATGCAGAGTTAGGATTGTTCACAGTTTTTTGAGAAAATTACTGACAATATGTTAGTCACTGAAGAAAATATCCTGGCAGTGGAACTGGTACTTGCTGCAAGAGGTATTCGTTTCGTTGATTTGCAGTCAACATTCTCCAAACAGAAGACTGATATCGAACTGCAATGCTACTTTCCAGATTTTCCAGTACTGATAGGAAAATGTCAATCAATTCCTTGTATCGTTTCCTCTAACTAACGTGTACATAATCATCGTAGATCTGCCAGGAAGTTCAGAATCATTCTAGAAAAACCCAGCCCCTCACAGTCTACCATATCTGTACCATGTCCTTTGAGTCGGATATCGTTTTTGATAAAATCGGCTTGCTTTCTGCGGCATTTAAATTCACGCAACGAAATTCATCGCAGTCATTTTATAATGACCCATATTGAGGTAATGAATTGATATGTAAGGTGAATAGACAAAGACCGAAAAAGATCGAAATTCAGTTTTTGCTGGAGCTTATTTTAAAAGAAGAAATTTGTATGTCATAAAAAAGATCAAACACGTTTGTAACTCATTTCATCATTGTTTTTTTTTCTTGGAAATTGAAACTCCTACTCCTACTACAACAAGAACACTTTTGCTTAGAAATAGATATGTTTTCTGAAATTCATGTTTCAAAAATAAGCTGCAGTAAGTACTCTTGGTTCTGGATTCCTTTCAGTGAAAGAGCTCCATGGAACCCTTTATCACTTTCAAGCATCGATGGTTGAATGATTAGTGAATGATTCCATTCAGTCTATCTCGTCCTGTGTTTGCATATCATTTTCTGAAAAAATCCTCACTTGTTTACTTTGTAGTACATATTTAACAGGTAGAAAACACGTTTCTGGCTTTCTTTTACTTCAACTAGCGTTTCCCAATATGATTGATAGCCAGTCCATTCAAAGCTAATTGTTAAATCACCTGAAAATAGATATTTTAACTGGCGATGATCAACTGTATTGCCAAATATGCGCCAAACTAACTGACTATTATGAGACAACAAGTATAGTTAAGGCACCAGTCAATCTAATAATTACACTGATGATCTTCAAACATGACAACCTCTGACGGAAACACCAAACTCTCACGAAGGTTCGAAATAGATGAATACTTCAATCTAGTAGACCAACAGTATAATTTTCATGCAGTCATTGTTCACTGTGGTTCTAGTATTGAATCTGGTCATTATTACGTATTGATCAAAGTCGAAACGGACTGGTTTTAAGTTTGACGATAGTCGTGTCACTTAATATTCTCGTGATATCTTGAATTTACTGGAGCCACTGGATCCAGCCAATATTTTATTCTATGAAAGAGAGGACAGAACAAGATCTTCAGATGAAGTGGTGCTGCAGGTTTTTTTCCGGTTTTCCTGCATCTGAAGAAGCAAATGCGTCACTGGAATCATTCAAGTCGCCCCGTAGTGCCAATTAATGTTAGTAGTCATTTCATATTTTCATAATTAGTATTACTTCATTTTATGTTATAATAAATAGTATTTTTCTCAAAAAATCACTCACTTCATATTGCTAGTATCTATCTGTATGAAATTAACCGACAAAATTTTCTTTTTCAGTAATTTTTCAAATGTTCAGTTTCAATACTTGCTCCTTCCGAAGCTGAATACTTTTGAATATATGTTCATAGAAACTTTTCTTGAACCTTCAATGACAGCACTCAAAAACACACAAATCACTATGGTTTGTGAAAAACATCGCAATTTCTGATTGAATCACCTTGTATGACTACGAGTATTAAAAGGTGTAAAGCATCGGTAGAGGAAACGCATGGGGAGGAAGTATTAAAGATTTGAATAAAGTTCAGCCATTTCTAAAGGCGATAAGGCGCTATCTCGAACAAACATAACTGATAAAAAATCGTAGAGTGAAATTTCATATATTTACTTTCTTGGAAATATCGCTTTCAACAAATAAATGACTTTTGTAAAAAATGCCATACTTTTCAATACGATGTTTGGAATTTATTATGTAAGGGAATTCTGTTTCTATTTTCAATATAGGACAAAATTTTGTTAGTTGATTATCAAGTATGTTATTGAATTCAGGAAACTATATTAGGAATCATACGTTCAAAGGCAAGACCTCATTAGTCCTTAGATTGCATAAGTTTCGACTTCTGAGGGTTGTTGTGCGTAGGGGTGAGACAGCTGGTTAATGGAAAAAACAGATAAAACATTTTTTTTACTCATCAATTCTTCCACACAAGTAATTTCAACATGGAGTCAAAAACGAAAATTTCTCTCAAATACTTCAACTAAACTTTTTTACTATAGAATAGAATAGAACTTTATTGGCCAAATTACATATCCGTACAATACATTTGTAGCGAGTCAGTATTCCACCTTTCGGAACAAGAATTGAAGTGGTGTACAATTTAAATAGAAAGAGCAATGCTTCCACTGTAAATAGGAAGATCACACAAACACATGAATATACATATACCGCCATAGGCTCATCCTACATGACAAATAGTAAAAAATACTTATAATACAAGTATATATATAAAAAAAAAGAGTATATACTGTACAATTGTCTAAAATTGTGTTAAAAATCACACTGAACCTCAATATCAAACGGAGTTGTGGTTCCAAGAAGCTTTGAGAAATGCATTGATGAAATAAAAATAATATTTTAGTAATAGCACTTTGCATTTTCTCTTGAATAATCCTTGAGGAAGCTTTTTGAAAATAGTTGGTATCGTGTTGTATAACTGCAGTTCAGGTGACTTATTCCTGAACACGTCAAGTCGATAAAAAGGTTTTTTGAACAGATTCGCTGATCACATATTATGATTATGAGATTCGGATACGTTCGAATAACAATGTCTGTTTTTGTGAATATCTATAACGGCATAATAGACAATAATATAATAAATATGTTAATTTTATTCTTGTATCGAATGTTACTCATCACTCTAGGAGTGTCCTTAGAAAATAAAAAAGTGTTCAGTTAAGGGTTAGTTATTTTATTATCAATAAGTGTCGCTCCCAAATCATGGATTTTTTGTAGTCAGATCGAAAATCTTCAGGATAGGGTCGGGATTGAACATGCATCCAGTACATCGATCATTTATTATTATCTACGAATGAAGTTCAGATTTTCAATTATAAAAAAATTTAAAAATTTCAATCCAGGAATCTACCATAATCCATGAAAACTATTATTCAAAAACGAATTCATTTCTACTTTGTTTATATCTTTCATTCAAATTACTGAAGTGCCACATATAACTTTTTTTAACACTTAGAAATTTGCATATCACCACTAGTCAAAATTCCATAAACATAATACAGTTCTAGTTGTTTGAATTCACTTTTTGAAAGAAAAAAAACTTTTGATTTTTCATAATCATTTTGACAGATTCATTTTGGTAATATGTTGAGAATCTAGCATTGATTTTATCCATATCCACCGAGTTGTCAGTCATAAAACAGAAGGTTTAAAAGTGAGGAGAAATTTTGAAAATCCAGAGCAATTTTAAGAAATCTGTGGGAAATTTTTGTACACTTCAAATTGAAATTACCAAGTTTTTACTTTTGAAAAGAGGCTCCGAAAACATAATTTTATTTAATTTTTGTAATAACTTAAAACCTGACAAATTCAATATTTTTTTGTTTATCACAAAAAAACATGGTTGATACATTTACCTATAATTGTTCCTGTTCTAGCGATGTCATTAGATCCATCTTAAGGGGTAAAAGATAAGGATGTAATTTTGGAAAATTGAATTCAAAATATTCAACGTTATTCAAATCACTATACATCAATTCAGTATGATATCAATTCCCTTGAATAACCCTATTATGAAAATTTGAGCTTCAACAGTAAATTCAGCTAGAGGTAGGAAGATATTTGATCTTACTCTTGAAGATGATCAATTGGTATTCGAAACACATGTCGATGTGGTAAAATAACGGTTTGTGTAATGCTCTTTAGAACGAACAAATTACTCTGCAATTTGAATACGAGTCGTACGATCTTTTTACAAAATTATAAGATATGAATGTTGATTTTTTTTTCCTTTCTCATAATCAGTTTTTCCATTTTTCGATATTTATTCAATAGTATATGGCAAAATAAAGTTCAAACTTGAAAGTTGAAAGTTTTTCACCTGATTAGATTTCAAAATATTATCAACAGATTCCTGAGTATGTTTCAGGGGTAATATAGGGTATTGCCGAAGGTGAGACATTTTCATCACATATTCTTGACTTGCAAAGTCTGAGAAAACAATCAAGACAAAATGACAACAAATTCACCATATTATTGTAAAAAACAAAGTATTTTCGTCTGTGTTCAACCAAAAACAAATGTTATCGTCAAAAATAATATTTCTCATGAGTTCATTAACAAAATATTAGAGGTTTACACATTGACTCCTTCAAATTACGCATCGTCGGCTCGATATAAATTACATACACATTCATGAATATGTATTTATGATTTAAATTTCAAATACACCAACACCAACATCAGCATTATTTCAACTAATAGGTATAATCAGCAGTGGCAACAGTACGGAAAATAATGGCACTGTGGTAAACAAGCGAAGGTACTCACATCAATTGAGAATTTTGAACAGGCCGTGTGACAAACAAACAAACAAAAACAATTTTCAATTCAATGAGTTAAGCTAGACGGAAGATCTCACGAGGTACAAGTGAAGAATAACGCCACACATGTACAACACATGTCATTATACGAACACAAACAAACACTGCACTTTCAGCTAAAAGTACCGATTGAACATCAAAATAAATACATACCGCAATAATTCCGAAAATTGAGACCTTCTCACTTGTTCCATTTTTGTGTTTCGAAATGGCACTGTAACTCACTACACTTTCGGTATTATCTGAGATAACTCGAGGGAGCGTCCCTATGGGCAGGATGGTTGAAAATTAATTTTAATTGAAACTAATAAAAGCTGAAGCGCTAAACTGCGTTAAAGTTAAACAAGAGAATGAATGAGCATAGTTTGGTCGAAAACCCGCATCAAAGCGTGTTAGTCATTTGTTATTAATCACACGTTTCATTGGAAGTCACTTCACTGGATTTACTTTAGATTGCAATGGACCGGATTTTTATGACTAACCCGTAGTGAAACCTACCTTAACTATCGTCACCGATATAATTTATTCAGTAAATGCGACTCACTTCTGATAACTGAAAGCAGGTAATTAGACAAAAGTGCGTACCTTTGCTTCAGACAGTTGATTTTAAAGAGAACTACTTGTAGGAGGTTCTGAACAAATGGAGATTTATGATTTGTATTTCCTGTGAGTTTGTGGCATAATTATTTCCGTTCTAACCTTTTTTTATTATTATTGAAACTTACGAATGATTGTTATGAGTCATACGTCATTTACTTTCACATCAATCGCAGAACTATGTCGTGTGAAATTTAAAGTAGAAATAGTTTACGCAAATGTCTATATAAGCAAACAATTTTCCACATCACCTTAATATTTCGACAAATGAACCGAGGTAAAATAAATTTCGATTTTATCTGTGCAGTGTTTCCGAATTGAATTTTATGAAAATTGTATTAAGGTTCCGATATTTTGAATAGAATTTAAAATATTGACATTGCCGAATATCAGGAAGAAGTAATTTCAACAGAAAATTGTCAAAAGGTAGAACAGAAATATCTGTCGAGAAACAAATTCGATCAAAACACTATTATTGAATTGAGAAAACGTGCGTCGAAAAAAACGTGTCACAGTTCTGTTTGTGGAAACAGTATTTCTGTTAGGAAAAAAACTACATTCGTGGCCAAAATGATGGAGATGAGTACTGTATAGCTGTTGTCCACGATTTCCTTTGCAAACTTAAACTTTATTATTTGGTCTTCCCATATTTCCCATCAGAAAAAACTCTCATGGGTTTGCCTACCTTCGCTTTATAAGTTTATTTTAATATCAATCGCTTTCTTTTTTTTGTAAGTTTCCCAAATTTTTTCAAATAAAAATGCAGAAGAAGTACGAAGGCAAAACCTTTCTTTCCCAAAAACTAATCTCTCTCGAAAATATTTCAATTTGAACTATAACTATAAAATATAATAACTGAAATTTCAGTCACGTAAATTGAATAGTATTTCTATAATTTTTTCCAAAAAATGTTTTGATAGGTAGAATTGAAACTTCTCGCAAAAATGAATAGAAAACAACACTTTCATCAAAACAGAATGAAAACACCATCTTTCGAGGCAAGTTTCGCTAATCAAGCTAGTATTATCAGGATATAGATATCAAAAGCATGGTGATGCTAACTTGGTTAGCGAAAAATACTTTGAGGGACAGTGCTTTTATTCTATTGTGGGAAAACTCCTTTTTCTTGAAAAAAGATGTTTTTTGTGATATTAAGAATTGACAAATCTTTTCTATTGACGAATTGATTGAGATAAATCAAATATTGAGTAATAAATAAGCTTACCACAATACATTATTGGATCGCGATACTTTTGATCTGTTTTAAAATAATCTATTTTTCGGTTAACAAGCTGATCCAACTCATTAATCAAATGTTGTTTTTTTTGGGAAAGGAATCGAAAATTTCAACAATATGATTTTTCCTAACGTTTCTGACTCCTATACATCCATCATAGAGGCTCTACAATGAAATAATTTCATAAAGAAACAATATACACGGGAATATATATTATATTGCAATTTGATACACTTTTAACGTTTGTTTGAAGGTGATTGACAATGTTTCATGATGAATTTCAGCAGTTCGGACTTCCATTGAATAATATGTAGAATGATTTTAAATCCCCGAAACAACTGAAACAGAAGAATTAAAAATAAATAGCTAAAACTAACAATTTTATTAAGAAAAAAATAACCAGAAATGAAATAATAGTGAAATAAAATACAAGTTAATTTAAAACGATTGAATAAAAAATAAAGAAATGCCAAGCCACGTTAGTTCACGACGTTTCGATTGTTAGTATCTACAATCGAAACGTCGTGAACTAACATGGCTTGGAATCTATCAACTTTTTTTATTTATATTTATTTGTATTTCTTTATTTTTTGTTCAATCGTTTTAATTCAACTTGTATTTTATTTCACTATTATTTCATTTCAGGTTATTTTTTTTTGTTAATTTCAGTAATTTATTTTTAATTCTTCTTTTTCAGTTGTTTCGGAAATTTCAAATCATTTTACATATCAGACAATGGAAGTCCAAACTAGTGAAGTTCTTGATGTACTTTTCATTCCCTTATTTTGGAAGAGAAAAACTGACATGAGACTCATCAAACATTAATTTATCCAAGTTAAAAAAAGTTAAGGAAATATATCACATTCACATAAGTTCGAAAACGAAAATAAGGGAGTAACTGCTACTACTATCACTTTTCAAAGAGATGATATTTACATTGAACTGGAGATTTTCAATTTTTTCTGGCGATTGTGAATACGAATAATCTGTGTTCTATCGTGACTATTAAAAATCTGGATACTTCATTCATTGCTCTTGAACATCCATTTTCTGAAATTGTAGTATCAAGTGCACAGACAAAGGCAATAAATGAAAAATCGTCAGCATAGGCTGTATAACTAGTATTACACAGTACACTGTTACACAGTAGTTACACTGTACCTAATATAGAGCCCGGTGGCACACTCATTGTTATGTTTCTACGTTCAGAGTTACATTTGAAGGTACTAATTATTGTTTGTCATTTACGGTTCTGGAGAAATGACATTATCCATCTGAGTGAAGAAACGTACCAAAAAATAAATACGCTTACCATAATACATTATTCGATCGCGAGACTTTTGATCTGTATAAAAATTACTCCGTTAATCAGGTGATACAACTCATTGATGAAATGTTGTTTTTGTTGAGGAAGGAATGAAAAATTTCAACAATTTAGTTTTTGCTAACGTTTCTGACTCTAATGAATCCATCATCAAGGCTCTAAAATAAAATAATTTCTCAAGAAAAGAATATTCACGACAATATATATTAAATTACAATTAGACATACTTTTTTTCCCATATTTTGAAAAAAAACTGAAATGAGACTCACCAAACATTAGTTTATTCTTGTCAAAAAAGTTAAGAAAATATATAACATTTACATAAGTTCGAAAACGACAATAAAGGACTAACAACATGAAACTTGTACAGCCACACACCTAGTAATAATCCAGGAGAGACCATTGATTAGAATTGGATGTTTTTGTTTCATTTTTTTTATTGTAGATAAAAATACATAGGGTAATGAAAACTTTTTTGGAAAAACTATGAAGGAATTTTATTCAAAAATTGCACTATTCAGTCCTTCTATATACCTTCTAGTGTTCACACATTCTGGATCGTCTCATTAATGAGCCGTTTACCAAATATCGGGATTTACAAAACCAAAGCTGTTGTTATTCTAGGGTTCAACTAGGGCTGTTGATAATATTCAATTTTGTTGCATCTCCAGTAGTTCCAGTAGTTGTACGAGTAAGTGTTCCATGTTGCAAGTTTTGCAAACCCCAATATTTTAGATGATGTGATCAACATTTATTATTTGCTTTTTAGTGAAATAATCCACATTTCCGAAACAATAGAAGAGACATAAAAGGATCGAATAGTGCCTATTTAAATTTGTTGAATCGAATTCCTAAACATTTTGTACCGTCTTTAATTGAAAGAAAATAATAAACAAAAACGTCCCATTCTAATCAGTCGCACAGTCAGTGGTCTCTCCTGGATAGCATATTCACTAAAACCATGTGTCTGTGGTCGTACAAGTTTCATGTTTTTAGTTCCTCACTTCCGTTTGTTTTTTGCATATGTTGTCTGTTACATATTTTTTTTTAAAACGAATAAACTTATGTTTGATGAGTAAATTATGTGAAATCGCATTATGTATTGGCATGTATACTATTACCATTTTTGGGAAAGTTTTTGACTTTCTACTACTCCATCTTGATACGAAAAAAGATGAGGGAATCTTCCAAAGAAAGGAAGGAAGTAACTCTATATCAAGATGGAGTAGTAGAAAACCAAAAACTTTCTTTCCCAAAAATTAATCACTCCTAAAAAATATAACCCCTTCAATTCATTATTACAATATAAAATCATTTTATTGCAAAGCCACAATGAATCATTTAATGAAGTCCTGAAATATGGCAAAAACTAAATTATTCTTCTACGAAGATTGATGATATATTTCCTCACAAAAACAACACAAGAACATTGTTCACAAATGGGCACAAATTTAAAAAATTATTTCTTTGGGTTTCAAAATCTCAATAACAGTTTTTCTCAAATATTTTTCATGTACAGGCTGCGATCAGATACATTTTTGTTATAGGCGGTATTCGTTTCTGGCAACTACGTAAACGATAAGAATAGGCAAATTGACAGGCTAATACTACGATGGACTTTGGATTACATACTACAAATACTTAAAGATGCAATTCAAGTACTAGTCTTTACAGTAGAAAATAAAAAATGCTCACTGAAAATAATGCCTCTGGCTAGTTCTAAAACGAATATTTGATATCCGTTTTAGTATTAGCATCAACATTTTACTATGTATAATGAATATCGTGACATTGAAAAATTAAATTTATTTGCTAATCAACTTGTATTCTATTTCACAGGTGATATTCAAAAGAAAAACATTAGCCACTATTTTCAATTCGCAATGTACTTTGTTGGAAATTACATATTCCTAACCAGTTGTATTCCATTTCGCAATTAATTTTCAAAGAAAAACATTAAACAGTGTTGGACATTACATATTTCAGCATCAAAAAACCTTCGCTGTAATAAAGAATCTTTTTTTTTTACTGTGGTCGTGAACAATCATTTGAGCAATGAAATTTATTTCTTATTTTTAAGGACACAAGCACTACAGGAAACTCCGTAAGGCGCTCTAAAAGCGGTGCCTGTGTGAAAGTAGTAATTCACATTGGATTTGAATCGCTGGAGATTAAATCTATTAGTAAAAACGTTCTCAGAAAGTTTCCACCTAAACACAGTTCTCAAAATGGAGGTGTTCTTGAACAGTGAAGTTTGAGGTGTACTGAGTTGAACTTCAAAACGATGAGCAGCCACAGTCCGTCGCGTATTTCTGATATGTACCGCCCTTGGTGTAATCAAATGTGCCAAGCCACTTGAACACCTCCCGTGAAAGTATCTATAGAAGAGAGAAAAATCTTCAACCTTTTTTCCATGTTCCAGGCTATTAAGGTTGCATGTGATGTTCGCGTCTACAATCAAGCGGATAGCTCTTTTCTAGATGGAATCCAACAACTTTAGGGTAGGTTCCGGGGCAGAGCTCTGTACATGGGAACAATACTCCAAAGAAGATGTGATCTGAGCTTCATAAAGCACCAGAAAAGGCTGAGGTGTGTACAGTTTTCTGGTTTGGAATAGTGTTCCAAGCATTTGGGAAGCAGCCTTTGCAATTCAAGCAACATAATTGTGCCAAGACATATTGGTGTCCATTATAACCCCCAACAAACTTATTGAAGCAGAAAGTGGAATTGTCTGACCTGACATTCATATATCCGGTTCGGCGACATTCATCTTCTTGAAGAAAACCTATGCCTGGGCTTTTATGGTATTGTTGGAAAAATTATCTACAACTGAAAAAATATTCCAGAGCAGTTACCTTACCAAACCTGTAGATCAGCATATATATAGTATAAAACGAAGTCGTTTTCCACAGTCTGTCCGTATGATCATATCGATGATGTCTGCAAGAAACTCAATTAAGCATTTATTGCTATAAAGCAGATGAAAAACTATGTAGATCAGAAAAGTCTGATTAGCATCTATTATGCAATGGCTTTTTCACA
>WOGN01001017.1:0-20870 GCA_015342105.1 Leptinotarsa texana | reverse complement strand
ATAAAAAATTAAATTTTATATACTTACATTGAAACAGTGTAACAATAGAATTTGATAGATGATCAGGTAGGACGATAATTTCAAGTTTATATCATTTAAATTTTATTCAACCAAAGTCATTTTTGTGGAGGAATATCCATTATAATTTTTATATTTTTAAGATTGTGGAAGGTAACAAATATCCAAAAAAGGTCGATAAAAAATTAAATTTTATATACTTACATTGAAACAGTGTAACAATAGAATTTGATAGATGATCAGGTAGGACGATAATTTTAAGTTTATATCATTTAAATTTTATTCAACCAAAGTCATTTTTGTGGAGGAATATCCATTATAATTTTTATATTTTTTAGATTGTGGAAGGTAACAAATATCCAAAAAAGGTCGATAAAAAATTAAATTTTATATACTTACATTGATACATTCATGCATAGATTAAGGTTAACTTAGTTTTAAGGAAATACTATATTTCTATTATTAATTTTTCCTCATGGGGATTACTGATATGAATAAATAAACACCTACTCAGTCATAAACAACAGTTTCCGGAAATTGGTTCAAAAGTCTTCTCTCAAGATATTCTTCTATATAGCTCAAATGATTCTCTTACAGAGTATTCACAGCAACAACAAAATCTTTGGTTTTCAAATGAACTGAAAATCCTATATATTTGAACTGCATGAACTGAAAATCCTATATATTTGAACTGCATGTTAGTTTCTTAATTTCTTTTTTGAAATCATGATGTTCCCATCCCTTAAATTGATATGCTTCACATAAATAATGATTTCAGTGATTAATTTTTATTTTAGATGATTCAACATAGTTATGGCATTACTCGTTAAGTATTATCAAATTAATGGTAGTTTTTTATGAATGAAGTCACACTAAAATTTCATAAGATTTCTTGATGGTTGAGAAAATATCAAACCCACCTTTTGATAAAATTAAAAGATGTCAAATCAAATAACTAACGGTTTCATTTGTTACTTAATTTTTAATAAACTATAATGAATCTACAAATCAAACGCCATTTTCCTATAGCTTTCCCTTTATTCGAATTATCTAACATCACTAATCGAGGCCTAAGTTATCGTTGTGAAACTATTCACAATTCTTCTATTCATTTCCTGACCTGTGGTGGAATGAAATCTATGCTGATCAAATCTGTTAACCTTGCTGACCTACAAATCCATCCATTGGAAAACTTTTTATTCAAGTATCTACTTATGGATAATTGAAAATGAACAGAAGCAACACCCAATTGTAACCACATTCTCTGAAGAACATGATCGAGGATTTCCCAAAAGTTACGTTTCAAAAATCACATAAATTTTGTTCTATTCAGAACATCCTTGAAAAATAGGGCCCAATTATATTATCTTCAAAAATTTCACCGAATTCTATTTCATAAAATTGGAAATTGTACCTTTATTTACGAGGTCATTATTATGAAATGTGTTTACCTAGTCTATGTGTTTTCAAAAACCATTCACACATCCTGCTCGTACACTTATGCCACAACTGGCGGTTGTGACCATACAAATTCTGATGAAGCTGGGATGTGATAGGGATTATAGTATTGTTTTCGCAATATTCTGCTGACGCTAGACTAGCCTAGACATGACAGTGTTTCTTGAAAGTTGTCTGGACCTAAAGTGTGGATTCTAAGCTACAAACCCCAAATCATTGTCTTCATTTCCAGTTACCGGGTGTCTTTTCTTTTGTTTCAGATAATCAAGTAATATCCACGAAAATCTTTCAAATATTTTCAACCTCAGATGTGTTCGATATGGATATTTCTTAGTGTATGAATGAATAGAAACTTAATATTCATCATTTAATATTATTCATCAATTTGATAATTCATAAAATCTTACCTTTGTTGAAGCATTGCAAATTCAACGACTCAAGTTAAATCATTATTTACTGAATAGTTCAGGCATACAAACCACATATATCATTCGAAAGAAATTGGGATATGAAGTTCCAATATATAGGGTATTCCATTTGAAAAAACCAGAATAATGATCTTTGAAACTGGACAGAAGAGAATTATCACCTGTGGAACACTCTGTAAGATTAATTATTTTAGTTGAATACAAGAATATCTTCTAAGAAGATTTTTGAACCAAATTCCAGAAGGTTTTTTACTGTAAAACACCATGTGAAATAGTGTTTTTCAATATCTTGGTATATTTGGCATTTTAGTATGGAAAAATCTGAAGTTTTCCTAGCATTTATCGTAGAAGTCAATAGTGGAACAGAAGGGGGGTGTTAAAAACAAACAGCCACAAGCAGCCTGCAAAACTCACTGAAAATATATTTCATCTAACATCGAGGGACTATGTCTCTACTCATGATTTATTTTCTGTAATTAAAAAACTTTTTATCAATCAACAATTCGCAACATTTTGGAGTTAGGTCCTACCCATTTCAATATATGAATTTTTCATTACTGTAAGGATAAAATCATTACAGCAGCTGATATTCACTAACTGAAAGTATTATAAGATATTTTAGGCAAGTGTTACTATTACTGAGTACCTGGAAGTTATATTATGGAAAATGACTTATACTGTAGTTTTTTCAAAATGAACAAAATGCTCAGGGTATATGTCACTTATGTATATGTAAAATATATATGTGTAATATTTATGCAGGATAACAAATCAAAATTTTGAGAATGACCAATACAAACATGACTATTCTACTAAACTAAATTCCAAATTTGTCCTTCCTAAATGTAGAATAAAACCCAGCCACACTATGTAGCAATTAAATTTCATAATCATTTAGCCATGGCAGTTTGAGAAAGTTATACAAGAAATTATCATTTTTTTTTTGATCTGCTTACATTTTTTTCATGTCTTTTTATTGAATTCTATTTTCCATCTGAGCTGTTCGCCTATATCATTAATTCAGTATCTGTTTAGCTAAAAGTACTGGGTAGTCTGATTAAAACTATATGTATTCCAGAATATTGAAAATTTACCACCACTTTAGATAATCTTCATTGGAAGTTTCAACAAAGAACAGCCAATATCTGAAAGTACCTGATTTCCAAACTTTGACATTTTAAAATTTTAACATAACTGTTTCCTATCAATATCCCAATTTTTCTAATTTGACCTCATAAAATCAATCAAATTTTATCTAAAAAGAATCATCATCAATCAAATTTAATCACTTCTCCAGCCGTCTACAAATTTTCAGAGTTTCCATACAATTTGAATTGTTTGGAAATAATTTTTATAAATAAAATTATGAAGCTTTTTAATCCTATATAAGTAATCATAACAAAATGCCCAAAAAATAAACATTTTGTTCTTCAATTATAAAATATATCACAATTTTACATGTTTGGTATTAATAACCTCAAAATATGTTCATTGGGGCAAGAAAGAACCCTGATATGGCAATTTCTGAATAAAATAGACAACACATTGGAGGTGTCTGAAACATATCAAGTTGTAAAAATTGATTTGTAATGGACTGGCTTTTTGTAGTATTCAATTCATAACTTTTATAATACTAAAACTTCTATACACTATTACTACAAAGGAAATAATTCATGCATGATGGTTTTCAATCTTGCAAAGTAAATCACCAGCAGTGTTCCCTCCAAAAACACATCCATATTATAATTACTTGAATTATAATGAAACTCGCCGAACGTTAACGGGAAAATTGATGAATTAAAGTCAAACCGTCAAATCATCAGAAAGGAAAAAACTCTAAAACATATACTCGGGTATTTGTTTTTTATGTCATTTACTGTTGCAATGGAATTCACAAAGAGTAATTATGCAAGTTATGACCAGCACGTGAAGTTTAAATAAAGTTCGTGGCCTTTAAATTCAAAAACAGTTGGTCCATTTAACAGTTTAAATGGCCGTTGACATTGGGGGCCTCGATGAAAACACGCCATATATCTCCAAATCATAATTAAATCATGAAATCTCACCTTTTCAAATCGAAAATTATCACTGGGGTATAAACGTTATATAAATAAAATTCGTAAAAAGTCACTCATTAAAACATTGGATGAGAATCATAACACACTAGTTTTAACCGCCTAGTTACAGTTACCATCCATTGGGATGTCGTTAACGTTTTGACGGTGGTTTTGATTTAAAAGTAACGGCTGCAAGCGAAGCTCGACGATGGTCGGCTATGAACGATCATTTATATGCATTTTGACATCAGATTTCTGCTGTGCCTGTGTTCTATGTGTGGAATATGTTCGGTACATATATTGCTGTCATTATTCTCCTCAATAAGAAATTAAGCGATAGAAATATTCGGCATAAACATGATAAAAACCATATTGAGTGGATAATCGAATAATGAATGTTCTGTCATGGCAGTTAAGCTTGGTATCCAATGTAACATAGGTGTAAGGTGAATGAGATATAATTTGATATATCTTATAAATTTCATTACCTATAAAAAAAAATATGTTTTTCCGTCTACCAGTTGTCGCCCCCTTAGGAACGACAACTCTAAGAAGTCGAAACTTGTGCGAGCCGAGGACTAACGAGGTCTTACATTTCAACGTGTGATTCCTAGCATGGGTTGGACATGAATTCGTAGCTAATGTTTCGCTCTATAAGGACATTTTCAAACAAATACAATAGATATTGATGTTTATTGTTAATGCTCCTTTTGGATGACATTTTTGAAATTCATATACATTTTTGATAAGTGTCGATCAATAACACTTTCAAAATACTAATCACGAAATTACAAAACAACAATAAAAATGAATTGGCGCTCCGGAGCGACTTAATTGATTCCAGTGACGCATTTGCTTTTTCTGCAGGAAAACCCGGAAAAACTTTCAGCACTACATCATCTGAAGATCTTGATCTTTAATAGTATTCGAAGTGTCAGTTCAATATACAATGAAACTTTGGGAAACATTTAATAATAATAATAATAATATCGCTTTTATTATTTCATAACGGAAACAGAAAATACAACATAACTTATATATTGAAATAAAGGGCGAAGTTCATCATCCATAATAAAATACAATACATCACTAACGATGCGAATTAAAAAAAACAGTGGTGTAATTAATCATATGCAATGATGAATATTCACGATTTCACTGACAAATATGTGATATATCATTTATAAAAGTGTTTTATAATAAAGTGTTTCTTGAATTCACTGACAAAGCCTTGTAAATGATTAACATGGAATATACAGAATGTTTTCCCTCTATTTCGTGATACAATGTGGAACATGTAATTTTTATGCATATATAAACTAAATATGTATTTCATTCGTTTTACAGGGTAGAAGCTTCACGGAATCAGAAGTCAGAGATATTTGCGCAGCGGTCTTGAGAGGTAAGCCAAATCACTTTACGTTAATAATTAATACTTTTTGGATTACACTAAATTTGGAATTCATAAAAAGTTCATATATATTTTTGAATAATGAGACAGAATATTTATCAAACTTTTTTTCATAAGTAAATCCCGAAAAATAATTTTATCCTTGTTGATCATACTACTGGAAACCTGTGTTTATTATATTTGTAAGTGTAATATTGTCGATAAGATAACCGGGAGTTGAGAATTCAAGCTAATCGGTTTGCTTTCTTTTCTATTCCTTTTTTTTTCAGAAAAATATCCACTGAAAAATATTCTCCGAATATACCATCAATAAAATATTTTTAAAATACTTACGGGACGACAATTTGAGTTGGCTTCTGAGATGAAAATGTCGAAAAGAAAGTTCGTTGAAACTCATTTCGAATAGGAGCCCTATCGAGAAGTATTTTATGCAACTTTAGGACGCCGGTCTAATAAGTACTTAGCCTCGCTGCCTGATGGCGCCACTATCGCAACAGGCATTTAATATCGTGCCATACATTACCGTAAACAGCTACTGTCGAAATTTCAGCCAAATCGGACTCGTAGTTTTGTTTTGACCACTTATGGAAGTGGGTGTGTTTGTAGATAAAAATGACAAAAGGGAAATATCGGTCGGTGATTCGATTCTGGCTTTTGGAAGGAAACTCGCGCAGCGAAGTCAAAGAGCGCAAAAATACTGTGTAAGCTGACTTTCAACGTGACCGTACGACGGTATTTGATAAGCTATGTCCAGGTACTCCGGCTACCATGGAGGATAAGTGACAAATATCTACGATCTCACATTGGTAGACCGCCGTTTGAAGGTGCACGAGATAGCTGGGACGGTAGACATCTCCAAAAGGCCTCGTGGGTCACATCCTGCATTACATTTTGAGCATAGGAAAGCTGTCGGCGCGATGGGTGCTACGTTTGCTCACTCCGGACAATAAGCGCAATCGTGATACCACTTCAGGGCAGTGTTTGACGCTGTTCAACCGCAATCCGAGGGAGTTACTGCATCGTTTCATGGCCGTCGATGAAACACGGATTCACTGGTACACACTTAAGACCAAGGATCAGTCTAAACAGTGATGGTCACCGTTTTCTGAGATTCACAAGGTGTGATCTATATCGACTACCTGCAGACAATCAAAATGGTCAAAGGGCTCTACTATGCTGAATCATTGGGCCGACTTATGCTAATTGCAGAAAAAATGGTCCGGTCCCATTTGGCGAAGAAAAAAAAAATTCTTTCACCAAAACAACATACCGGCTCACATCTCCGCCATACCCACAGCTAAATTAGTCGAATTGGGCTACGAAGTGCTGTCCCATCCATTTTCCAGATTTGGCCCCGTGCGACATTTTTCTTTTCAAACATGAAAAAGTCATTCACCAGACAGAAATTTTAGTCGAAAGATTAGGTTAGAAGTTTCAGGTGTTGAAGAGATTGGATCATCGCTGGGTCAAGCGTGTCGAGCTAAACAAAGGCTAGGTTTAGAAATAAACATTTTTCCAAAATTTTCATATTTTTTGTATGCTAAGTACTTATTGGACCGCCCTTTCAGGTAAGGATCTTGCTGACATCATACCCGTCTTTTGGCAGGTTATTTTGAAAACCTAATTTCAAGGTATAATAAGATTCATCAAACTTATGTCAGTGACGTAAGTGATCAGATATCAAATCGAATACGGCATGAATAAATAGTCCAAATGCACCGCTCAAATTGAGTTTTCGAACGTTATTAACCTATACCCTCTTCAGTTTATCGGCTAGTTTCTACAATTATATACAATCCTTATTTATTATGTTTCCATTTCAAATTTCTCTAGATCAACTCACGGAGTTGACATCGACACTGGTCGGACCTCCGGGTCCTCCAGGTCAGTCCAGACCTGGTAGGCCAGGTCCTCCAGGCGTTCAGGGTCCACCAGGTATAAATATCTATGCCACAGAATATTGAAGAGTTACCGAATTGATCAATTAATCCGTCATTTTTTTGTAGTTCTATTGTCAAACTCAACAATGTTTTTATTTTATTCAATTAATTATTACAATTTTCGATGAATAATCACTAGATATCAATGTTTTTGTGACATCTATCAAAAACAGATTTGAAATTTTCCACTATGAAAACTAAAAAAACATGGCGCCAGAAAATAAAATGTTCAACATCAAAATAGATCAAATCTGTAACTCTATTATCATTCGTGTCTGTAGCAAAGAACTAATACAAGAATATGTTAGCGCATGCATTACTAAGTCTAAAATAATACTTTTGGAAAAATATACTAGTTAGCTCAGTACGAAAGCGTAGAAAGGACTCAAAAGTCAATATTATTTGGTCACAATTCACACTTGCGAAATTACAGTTAAACTGTAATTACAAAATTAAAACTGTGAATTCACACTTTCAACGACGAATTTATAATTATAAGTGTGAATTCACAGATACAACTATAAATTGACAAATTCGTAGTTATAATTGTTATGACCAGCGTCTCTAGAATTTGAATTAAGTCTTTTTAATTTAATTTGACGTGCTGATATACCTACATATTTATATCGTTCCAAATGCGTAGTATACATGTGAGGCGTTAGCTGTTTACAGACGCTCTTTGTAATTTACATTTATAACTGTGCGTTTGTCATTTATTCGTTATAACTGGGAATTCAGAGTTATAAATGTGAATTGTGACTGATTCTCCATGTGCATTGAAATAGATTCTGTGTTTATATTTTGTTGTTCACATTCAGAAATTAAAATTTTCCAAATAGATATTATTTTACTTTGTAATGGTATCAGCGTTAATAATGTTTATGCAATATGCTAACATGTCCACCAGTAAGCTTAGTAGTATTATCATAATTGCTGGAACTAATGCTTCTATATATTGCGCTTAGTGCGATCAGCAGAACTAATTTTGGGATTGAGGGGCCCGCCTGGTCCCCCTGGGCTCTTACAACGTGGACTGCCGGGAAAGACAGGAGCCCCTGGTATCCCAGGTTAGGATTTTCAATAATACTAATATTTCGACAGTTAAATTATTCTTTTATATATTTTTATCATTCATATCAATCACAAACAAAACATTGTTGTATTTTTGTTACTGTTACCAAGTATATTTGACATTGCAAGCATAGTTCATAATTATCTAATGATAATTTTAATAAATGAAATTTCAGAAAATGAAATCAATGTATTTATCATTCAAATTTGTGCCTAATACAATTTGGTCGAATTTACATAAAACTGTAAATTCTACAGGGTTACCGTAATAGTTCGATTGTGTGCAGTCATCGTTGTTGATTCATGTTACAGGTTTCTCTAAAGCCGGATACAGACGAATGCATACCGCTCAGCGCGAATAACCTCTGTTACGGATGCAACCTTTCTTGTCAATCAATCTTTCTCAGGAATATTCAATATGGACGCAAAACAGACGCCTGCAGAATTTAGCACACTTTTATGACATATTCTGCAACATTCGCAAACGTTTTGCGCTATACTTGTTGCATTGATCTGTTCCCAAACCATGACAAAATCCAGGATATTTGGCTTGAAACCTCATTTTTTGGGGAAATGTTATCCTCCAAATACCCTTCAGGAACTGACGTACTGTTCTATCCACCATAACGCTTCTACTTAGACTTACTGGCTCCTACCCCCACCAGAATAATAGCGATGTTTGACATAGACAGTGACCTGTTGTCCCTCAAATATTTATATTTCACAATGATGAACTTCTTTAGAAGTGATTTCATATCGTTTACAATGTTGACTGGAATATCCATAATTTCTTGTTGTCGACAGCCAAAAATACACGAAATATTAGTGCAACATTTTTCATCAAATACCTCATCAATGAATTTCAAAACATCTCCAGACAGAACTGTACAACGTTTTCGTCTTGTATCTTTTTGATCTTTGCTGCAAATATAATTAGCAGTATTAATATTCTTATTCACCATTAGAGTCTTCAGACATTTGGTGAAAAAGGAACTTAAGGAACATGTTTCAGCAAGATCACCAAAGCATCCAAGCAGCATAATTTCATTAATATGTTCTGTCCAGTTTTCTTTCCGCCATCTAGTTTAATAATTCATCTTATTTTCTGTCGTAGTTTTGTGTTGTTTCCGCTCTTTTGAATTAGGTCATAAATTCCACAAGTTTCCTTCAAAAGTTCGATTTACTTTTATCTAATTCATAAAAAAGAATGTACGGCTTTTCAATCACAAGTGATTTTGATGGAATAGTAGGTATATGGTGTCCTCTATAAGTAGTCTCATTGTGTTTAGACGACAATGAATAGAGATCATAACGAAAAGATAATCACTCATGTCTCTAAAGTTCCAGAGGAAAGTCGACGGTAACACTAAATGTTCCTCTAAATCAGTCCGTTGAAAAAATATGGACAGGGGTTTTTGTGCGTTTGTTTTCTATTATGAGTTTCTTATTTCATAAAGAAAAAAATCCAAGAATTGTTATAATCTCAATTGACTAGTTCTTTGTGGTATGAGAAGCGATAAATCCCAGTGATCGAAGGTTACCGATGTATCCACAATGAGTACACTTCAATATGATCCAATTTCAATTGCATTTTTAATATATGTTATAAATATGACTTCAGATTTGGAATATTGTCTCCCCCAGGACATAATGAACATCTAATTTTTACTCTTGGTACACAAATAACTATCAAGGGCTGCACTAGGATGTATAATGACAGCTTCTATCGCTTTTATATTCAATAATTTCAGTGGCTTTAATTTCTTTGTTAAGAATGATAAAAATATATAAAAATAGTTATAAAATAGGTACATCAAGTTTGTCGAAATATCTGTGACAAGATAAGGAATTGAAAAGTATATCTTTTACATTTTATACCTACTGTCAAGTGTCCATGAATGCATGTAATATAATTTTCACTTTTGAGTCATTTTAAAAATGTCACTCACTGCATGGTACCTTAAACTTTATTCGGAAATATGATAGTAATATTGCATTTATTGTTCAAATAAATAAAAAAATCTTAAATGCTATCATATTTCTACTTCTCTGTGAATCGTCTGATACGTAAATTACGTCTACTCAGGTGACCAAGGTCCACCTGGTCTGCCAGGAGAAATGGGTTTCATGGGATTACCAGGTCCAGCTGGACCTCCAGGTTCGATCGGTTTTACCGGAGAGAGGGGTGAAAAAGGGGATCGTGGTCCCGAAGGTGTTGGTGTTGAAGGGTCTCCAGGAGCTAGAGGACCTCCAGGTAATAGATTTTCCAAAAATCCTGAGCGGCCTTCAAATTCTAGATATGATTTTTGTCGATAGTTATTATACCACTTTATTTTTGCTGATTTTTCAGGTCCTCCTGGCAGCCCCGGTATCGGATTACCTGGTCCAGAAGGTGAAAGAGGAGAACCTGGAAGACAAGGTAGATTATAACGTGAAACCCAGAAGTTATATAGATATGTGACCCGAGCAGTAAAAAAAGATATTATGAATTTATAAATTGAAGCTGATAATGAAATAATTTTTCGAGAAAATTGAAATTGTCAGTCATATAATCTCCTGGAGAATACTTTGGAAACCATTTCAAATATGTGTAATCGAAACTTCATCAGACGTAAAAAAGTAGTTATCCAACCCATCAATTTCACAACATTTCTCACTGAGGAGAGATGTGTACGTTCACTTTTATACCCATCTCCTGCGAACAGAGGGACCATGCAAGATAATTGAAAGATTAATCCATAGACTTATCTTGTGATGAAAAAGGGGTAACGAAGCCCTATTTTAAGTATATCCAGAAAAGGTGCTGAAAATGGAACGTATATACTGTTATTCAGTTGCTGATATCTTTTTGTGTTTTTGAGTTTGTGTGTTTAGTTTTTTTTTCCAATTTTCTGTAACATTATGGCAATAAGAAATAACTACGAAAATATACAACCCACCTCTGTTTCTATAGGATATACTTCAAGAATATCTCATAGAAAAAATTTAACTAGATAATACATAACATAGACAGATGCCTTTAATAATTGTTTCATGAATACACGTTTGTCATCAATTTTTGAATCTGATATAAGTCGAACAAATGAAGGCACAGAAATCAGAAATGGAAACGACGCGACGTGGACACTGCTCTGAATAACCTGAGCTAACCACAACATGTGAACAATGTAACGACTGGCGTGAAGTAATTCTATTGAAAACACTATTCACTTTTCCTTCACCATAACAGACACAGCATTCTTGTCCTCTCTGATTAAACGCAAACTTCAACTGTTTTGTCTTGTTTTTACTTTTAGAAGAGAATTATGCCATAAAAAATAATATATTTTATCCCGTAATTTATTGATGAAGCATGCGTTGTCACCACTGTGGTCGTATAAGTTGTAATATTTAAACATTCATTAGATGCACAAAAGATAAAAATATCCGTATGTTGACTGCATGCTTGTATGTTAGCGTTTATCAAGTTTCCTGATTCCAAATGAGATGGCGCAATTTTGTGATATGAACCGTAAAATTCTTATATGTTTCTCTGCATTGTAGGAACTACTTGATTTTTTAAATTCACATAGGATCGCTCTTGTTCTGAACTTGTTTCGAAAACTACTATAATATATTATTTCAATTGAAAATACTTATTTTTTATTGTGATTTCAACTTTTTTCCTCAGGTATTCCGGGACTCAGGGGTATGCCTGGTCCTCAAGGCCCTCCAGGATACTGCGAATTTTGCAATAATAATAATGCAGCTCAAAACTACCAAGCCTACGTAAGATCTCTTGGGACCAACAAAGGGCCATAACCACAAATGACTTGAGCGTCTGCGAGCGTAAAGCTCCAATAATTACTTTGTAGGCAAATTTATATGTAATTAAATATTAATAAAATCAATTATAGAGAATGAGAAAGAATATTTTTTCAATTCATCCACTTTCCTTTATCAATACTTCTTATATTTTCCAGTGTTAAGTAATAATAACACTCACCGAACGACACTTCGCCTTCTCATGTGACATTAGGTTACGATGATTAGAGTCGTATTATTAGCATTATTATTAATAAGCAATAGGAAAGGTCATCGTCATAATTAATTGAAACTTCTCTGCTATTAATATTGAACAGCTTCAAATCGTGAAGGATGTAAAATTCAACAATCTCAAAACTATTCCCTCTCTTGGCATCAAATATAGATAACATATGTTACGTAACCCAAAAGTTATGTGTATATATACTGTATATACTATACAGTGCATAATTTACCTGTGACTGAATTTCAATAGTCCTATTTGAGTTTTATAGAAAAACATATTTGATATTGCGCTTCTTTAGAGAAAATGTGTCTGATCTGAATCATTGTGAAAATAAGACGTTTTATATAGGTTGTTGTTGGGATGAGTGCTCGCAATACTTATGAAATTTACTAAAGATATAGAAAAAAATAAAATCATTTCATGCAACTGAAATTTTGTATATATCTTTTTATTTCTGAAAAACAATTTCAGTTGAATACTCATGTTGTATATTGAATGAAAGACCTTTAAACCTAAAAAATTGACACCAGTTTGAATTTTCTAGGTGAATTAGGGTTTGAGATGCATCATATCAGATCTGCAAAGGTGGCAGTGGAACAGGCCATATGTCAGCTCTTCTATCAATCTAATCTAGTATCTAGTGTAAAAATTCCGATTTTTTCACATTTTTGGATTTCTTTGGACAACTTTGGATTTCTGATATTTGTTGTTGGTACTATTAACGAATCAAATATTAAAAAGTCTAAGATGTCATAATCCAAAACTATTTTTCCATTGATTGATTTCATATAAAATGATCCAATGAGTGTTATGTTTTTGAAGCTCTGGTGGAACTAATTGAATCTAACTTCGATTAGGTTACGTTACAGTTCTTGTTTTTCGATAACAATTATACAATATAATGAATTTATTTCCAATAAATGTAACAAAATGACATCTATTGTGCCGAGTGCCAAGTGTACATTCGAGGAGTTTGCTGCTTACAGACGCTGCTTATAAATTACCAGTTATACGTGTGAATCCATAGTTGTACCTGTGAATTCACAGTTGTTAGTGTAAATTGTGAAAGACTTTTATTGACTTCTGATGCCCTCCTACGTTAATTTGTCAGTTCACACTTGTAACTGTGAATTCACAGTTGTAAGTGTAAATTGTGGAAAAATTATATTGACTCCTCCTACGCTTTTATAGAAATAGACCACAGAATATAAAATATACATAACATTCTGACGAACGTGTTTTATAATAACCGTATTCAAAAACAAACACTCGTCTTGATGAAAATTTAATCTCCTCGAAACGACAATTTGGTTGGTGAAACGCGCGTCGAAAATAATATTGTATTTGAGATGATTAGGAAAAGTGCTTGTTTTTGGATTTATTCTATGTCAGAGGTTCCAGTTTTACTTTTATTAGTTTTCTGTAAATACTTTATCTAGAGATTCAGTTATGAATAAATTCCATAGCATGTTAAGAAGGAATGACTAGCCCATTATACTCACATAATAAATATTAGTGTAAGATTTATTAACTAGTCACAGCTTCATAACGTAAACAAAGCTCCGAAATGATTCTGCATTGTCAAAAACTAATTTTCGATTATAATAATTGAAGCAAAATTTTATTCAGATTTATTTTTATTTATCGCTGAACACAATTTAGTAATTAAAAAAATGTATTCGAAAATAATAGAGATATAAGGTAAACAGCCTTGAAATTCACAAATGAACTACCTTTTGTTAGGCTTTCAGCTGATAATGACGTCAGAAGCCTTAACACTGCACTGCATGCTCGAATAGGCGTTAACTCGAATGCAGCTGTAATCTGTAAAGTGATGTTTAGTGAATATTGTGCCGCTGTTAGCGGTAATAGTATAACAACAGTTAATAAGGAGCATTGAGCACATCGAACGCAGCTTTTGCCTATCATCATGGAATACTTTTTGTGAGAATGTCTCGCGATATTAGTACTTGGCTCCCATGATTTGGAGGGTATAAAACTTTTCATTTCAACTTCAAACTCAGACTTTTTAAACAGAAAATGAGATGAAAATAGATTAATGTAAAAATCGGCAGAGGATTATTGAGATACTTAAAAAAAAACAAATTCTTCCACAAACATTGACGTCCTGTATCTTGAAAATGAAGCATTGCCGAACTTATGTTTATATGAACTTTTTGTCTTAGAATTACCCAAAGAATCACCATTGTGAGTTTGGCCACGTACTCACATAACACCCTGTATAGCAGTGTTTCACAAAGTGTGCGCCGCGGTGCCCTGGGGCGCCGTGGAACCTTTACTATGGCGCCATTGGCCACCCGTGGCCCACGTTTTACAACATAGATAACTGAGAGTAAAGGTAATATGTCGGTACCTATTAATAAAAATTCTCTGATAATATGATAATATCGGTAATTTCAAAATGCAATCCCTTCAGACAGTCACCTACCTACTTTTATTAATTAAATATCTAGTGTAGTCTTTACGTTCGGGGCGCCGCGATAACCTTCAAAGAACATAAGGTAGCCGTGAATTCGAAACGTTTGAGAAACACTGCTGTATAGTAATATCTATGTATCTTTATTGATAATTGCAATTCTTTGAAATGATGTCAGTTACTTTGGATAAAAACTTCTCATGAATCGGAAGTTTTCTTTCCAAAACACGGGAGCCAAGTTGTAACTGTCACGAAACGTTCCAATTTTTGTAACCTTGACAATGCTTGACAGAATTTTGTCGATCCTTCTCTTTACCTGCTCACACACTGCTATTTGGAAAGGTAAGAACGACGGGGGAGGAGAAGTCCAGCCCGCAGAAAATGGAGAATGTTCTGTGTCTTGAAATTTCTACTCCACTAATTTAAATGAAAAGACATTAAAATTGACAATGACCTCATCAATTTCATGAAGAATAAATAGCACGAGTGAGTTTCTTCAACTTTTCATTCATAAACATGCATTTTCTTGAACATTTGTATTGAAAATTGCTGTTTATCATGTGAAACTGACAGCTAGAGTTCTCGATACTCTTGATTTATGTTTGAGAGGTCTGTAAACTTGGACCATATTCAAACTAATTTTTCAATCAATCTATGCTGATATGTGATCTGTACTAATTATAAACTAGATTGATATCATACATTTTAATTTGGATCAAGTAACTTGAACAAATCGTTAACCTACTTCCAATTAAGATTGTGTTTTTTCAGACATGCAGGGTCAAGAAGGCCTTTCCGGGTCTTCGGACCACAGATTAGCATTGATTCACGAAATGAGTGCTCATAATTTCGATTTGATCAGATTTGCTTCCTACAGAACAGCAACAAAGCTGAGATTTATACAGAAAAAAGTTAGCTGTAAGTATTGAGAAATAAAGGTTGAGGCTTGCACCTTTAGATAAATATCCATTTTAATGGCTCGCACTAGTTTTAGAGAAGCGTGTATTTTTGTTAGCTCATCACGAATCTGAAATAAAAACTTGGTGCTCTACTTCTTCTCTACTTTTGGAGGTAGGAACCATTATTTATCTATTTCTAACTTTTAACAATTGAAAACTTCTTTTCATGTTTTGGAATCAAATTCTAAAAGATCAGTGATGGAAATAACCATCTCAGCCTTGTCACAGTTACCAAATTATATCACCGAAAATACCGTGATTTTAGAACTGAGTTGGAGGTATCATCTGACTGTGTAAGAATCCTTCAGGAATTGTACTGTTACGTTTTATTTACCCACTGAATGGAAAATGTGATGTGGTATTGTTTGCGATATTTCAAAGTAGGTATTATTTCTATTGTGTTTGTGTTAGTAACTGTAAAGCAGATACAATGTTGAATTTTTTATGTCAACTTAGTGAAATTTAAATATTGTGATACCCTGGATAACGTATATACATATTTCAGCTACCTACATACATATTTTATCTTATATTTTTTCATTTTTAGTTTATCCCAGACTAACAACTATTATACTCAAAATGGCTTTGTCTTGGTCATTTGCAAACACACCTTGGCACTTTTTAGTCATAGTTTTTCCAAATTTTTACACGATGATGACATTTAAAAAATGCTTGAAACTACTTCTTAAATCCTAGGTATTGGTGATCTGTATGTTGATTTTTGCTAAGCTCTCATTATTACTCATTTTAATTAAGCCTGTATTATTGTGTTGGTTAATTCATGTTCCATTCTATACTTGTTTTCAATATAATTTTTTTAGTGTATATTTTTATAAGGTTGATTTGAAAAACAGCTTACGCTGATTATCCGCCTGTTCATCTAATTTACTTTTGTCACTTCTGTCCACATTTATTTCTCTTTAAATGAATAAAGTCGATTTATTATTATTATATCAAGAAATGAAAATAATTTTGCCAAATTTTGAAAATTTCACTTAAACTTTAATGAAACAAAACTTTTAACTCCACCTAGCCAAAATTAGATTCAATTAGGGCAACTAGAACTCGAAAAAACATTACATTCTTAATAAATTTGCAGTTAATGTTTTATTTACACCTGTTGTATCTAGCTCTCGCTAGGGTAGGTTATAGCTTAGATTGTTTCATTAACAATTTTATTCATTGTATTTTTAATATATTGGCAATGTCGCATTCATTTCTGAACCAAGGAAAAAGTGTGTTGTGAAAGCGTCATTCAGTTTTATAAAAAAAAGCTGTTTATGATAGTATGTAGTTTGCTAAAAAAGGAACAATTTGGAGGAGATTGAACTTTTTATATAGAAAAAATGGAAGTAACTGGTGAATAAAGGTCTGCAGTAAGCATTTTTAAAAACAATATGTTATTTTACGAGTTTTTATTATCAAAAGCAAGTTTCTGTAATGGTTAATTTCTGAACTTGAGTGGCCATATCTCTGAATGTAGACTGGAGAGCCAACTTTTGACTTTGAGTTCGACAATTACATGTTTCAAAAACTAGCGCAAGTCGTCAGAAGGAATAATTACCAGTAGACTTTCAATTTCAAATTAAATTTTTCTTTTTTCAGTACATGCTGTAGATATATGGAATGTCATAGAAGCTTTCCGAGAGCAAGGTCTACATGCTCTAGAACCGTCACAGGAATTGAGTGTTGCTCGTTTAGAAACTTTATTGTGTTCACTTTATCACAGTCTAAATAAAAGGGCCCCTCCGACTCAGCAGGCCCATGTTGATGTTTGTTCTAGTTTGTTATTGAATTGGATACTTGCTGCGTATGCCACCGTGTAAGTCTCTTATTTGATCAGTGTTTGATATGTGATGAAATTGTCCGATCCGTATTCAAGTAAAACTTTATTGTAAGATTTTCACTGAACAGTTAACAGTATAACAAAACACGTGTTGCGGTTGTGTAAACTGTTCATTGAGGTATCTGTAGTGACACTTTTCAAATTTTTTTAATTGACCAATTGAACTGTGTCCAATGTACATCCCTCATCCATTGACAGATTATAAAAGTGTCAAGTAACAGATTTTGCTCTTACATCATTACGTCATAGCATAATCCCTCGAATGAATAATTGTGAAATTTTCTATGATAATTATAGAACTTTCACAATAAATTTTATTTAAAACTCTTCATCAGTTACCAGTACATCAAAGTATTCTACAGTGTGTTTCATATAAACGTAGGTTATATCCACCTACTGTTATATAAAATACATTGTAGAATAATTTGTATTTTATATAATAGTAGGTTATATCCACCTACTATTATATAAAAGACATTGTAAAATAGTTTGATGTACCAGTAACTGATGAAGCTACCTTGGAGCGAAACACAGTTTAAATAAAATGTATTGGAAAAATTCTATAATTATTATCATAGATAATGCTATCAATTTTGATCAAGGAACAGGTCAGAGTATTCATAAAATGTAAAATTATTTTAGAGGTACCTGAATCATTTATTATGTTTATTGTTTCAGAATAAATTGTTACAAACATAATGTCACAAATAAATATCAATATAAACATGAAGTATAAGTGTATAAAATATAAATGATTAAGAGAAAAAATAAACTATATATACATACATATGCAGAGGTTACTTGACAAGAACTAAGACAACGAATAAAAATATATGTTTCACACACAGTTCAATCGCAGTTTCGTCATATTCTAAATTACAGGGTATCGTCAAAATATTCTTGTAGGTCATAATAGGCTTTATCACTTCATAGTTTTGTACATTTCTTTCTAAATATGATGAAAGAGTCTCTTTGATTTCCTTGGGAAGTTTATTGTATATCCTGATTCCATTCTATATCAACGAGTTTTGAACGAAACATGTTTTTGGAATTGATAGACTCAGTTCATTTGACTGCCTTGAATGGTATGTGGCTGTAGCTGTAGATTCATAGTTCTCCCTATTTTTATGTATAATTGACATGGTTTCCAATATAAATATTGAGATAACTGTAAGGATTCTATGTTCTCGAAAAAGGGGTTTACATGAATCCCGCCATTTCGCTTTACATAAGTACCTGATAGCCCTTTTCTGCAAGATAAAAACCGACTGCATAAGTTGTTTACTGCAAACACCCCAAAATGGTATACCATACCTTAGATGAAAGTCTATTACATTACTTTGGCTGCAGCAAACCCTACTTCCTTTGAGATGTTTCTCAGTGCGAAACATCCTGATGCCAATTTTTTGTTGATGTGTGTAATATGCTGAGAGAATTTTAAATTTTCGACTAAATAAATTCACAAAATTTTCAAAGTGGAGTTATTTTTTATTGTGTTATTGTCTAGGGGTATATCAGGTATATTACACTTGAATGGGTTAGATATACAATGCCAATATATCTGTTTTGCTAGTATTCAATGATTGAAGATTCAAGTCAAACCAATTCTTCACTTTTTTCATGTCTTGGCACATTTTGTTATGCAATCTGTTTTTATCCTTGTCATGCCACACTGATGTGGTGACGTCAGCAAATAAAGTTAAGCTTCCTGTAATCGATATGTTGGTCAAATCATTAATGTATAATAGAAACAGTATAGGACCTAACACAGAGGCTTGAGGTACTTCACAATTTATCTCTCCCACGTCCGAGTTAGATGACGCTCTTACAAATTGTTTTCTATCAGAAAGGTATGAACTAATCCAAATATGACCGTTGTTCCTAAAACCATATCTTATGAGTTCCAAAAGCAATATGCTGTGATTGATACAGTCAAAAGCTTTGGATGTCACAAAGCACTGCTGCAGTGGCTTCCCCGCTGTAGATTTCATTTTACACCAATTGCAATACTGTTAATATAGCTTCAGTTGTACTCTTGAATTTCTGAAAGCCATACTGATGTGTACTCAATATCCCATTTTTCGTCAAAAATTCCATTATTCTATTTTTTACCACTTTTTCAATTATTTTTGCTTAGATTGTGATAAGCGAAATAGTCTTAAATTTTGCTGGATCTTCATTGTTGTCGCATTTATGGAGAGAAATGACAACCGAGGTTTTGAGAATTGAAGGAAATGTCCCTTCAGTCAGTTCAACAAGTATATTGAGCACACAGTCTAAGGAAGACTGACTAATAGAAATTTCATCAAAGCCAGATGCTTTCTTAGGAACTGTCTATATAGATATCACTGAGATATTCCAGGGGATCGTGAGTAGGTACAATGTTTTGTTGCGACGGAGCAGAAATAGCTGTTTAGAAGGTCCGGATTCAAGGATGTATCTGTTGTGTTTGTATACATACTTTTACTCTGAGTTCGATGATTATTGACCAGCTTTCTTTAGCTTTGTTGTCGGCTTCCGTGATTCTGTTACTATAGTACAAGTTTTTTGCAGCCCTGATTACCTTTCTATAGACTTTCCTATAATTATTGAACTAACAGACAAACAATAAATAGTAAACTTTCTGATTTGATGAAGAGATCCTAAATTTTTTAAAGAAGTTCGTATTCCCTTAGAGATCCAATGTTCCCGTTTCTTGATGTACTTGATGTACTTGAGTTCAATTAGGGCTATGTTTGGACCATATTCAGTATAAATTATTTTTTATCTCGACAACCGATAGAGATAGGTATAGGACATTATCAACAAAAAAGTATTATGATGAAAGAGCGATTCCAAAAATGTGTTAACATACGGGGGGTTCTGTTTGAAAAAATAAAGTTGCTAGGACTTTTTGATAGAAATGGCAACGCCGCAATGCTGAAAATAGTATAAATCGATAGAACAGGTATAGTCTATGTATTCCCAATTGGAACGGCAATAAAAATAAGAGTAAAGTCATAAACATTTCTTTCCGGTGGCCCCTAGTCGCCCTGATAGTTCGTAAACGTGCTATCAAATGTAGTTGAGGAATAAAGCAAATTGATACTGAATCTAAAGACAAGGTTTAGCTGTTTATATACCTACAGTATTTTGGTCCGATGTGGACTTTGTTAAATGATGATTATCCTAATTGATTTTTCGGTAATTAACTAGTGGAACCACTACCTGCAAAT